>JAECUM010026524.1:0-67189 GCA_016617855.1 Megalonaias nervosa
CCTATGTGCATAAACCTCTAGTTTTCTAGAAACATTCCCAAAAATGCTTTCATAGCTTTGCGTAGAATGTACGTATATATATGCTGCATAGAATGAAAGTATTTCTGGACTGAATGTGGCTAAGATTGGCCTAGCTAGTTTTCGAGGATGTTAGAAGGAAATTCTACTTTCCTGAAATTGATAGACTTTTCCAGCAGATTGGAAGATACTCCAATGTCTCCTGCATCCATATATAAGAAGCGGCCAAGCGTTTAACAGCGTCTCCAATGACCTGTCGTCTCATGATAGGCCGGAATTTCCTAGTCTGTCGTCGCAGAATTGGACTTGCAGATAAGAACCTGCCGTCGAACTATTAACCGGCAGCTTAAAGCATATTGCTGCATAACTGGCCAGCAAATCATAAAGCACCAGTACATAATAAGCCAACAACTCTATGTTTGTTGTCCCATAATCGATTGGTAGGTCAAAACCATTTCAATTGTTTCCATATATAATATTAAGTGGATAATGCAGACCACAATTTTGTTCAGCTTTGAGCTATAGTAAGCTACATATGGTGAATATTAGATGTACATATTTCCCATATCACTATAAAATGCCATAGAGATAAAGAATTTTAAACTGGAATTAGAATCAAAATCAGCGTAAATGGCCGCCAAATGGAAAACTACAATGTTGTGGGTAATATCAGGAGCGGTGATGTAATTGTCCAATGTGATAGTGAGCTAACTTGGATGGTGTTCACTTTCTTTACATTATTGCCAACTCTTAGAATCATTGCAGTTCACACCCTGTATAAAGTAAAATAAAACTGGGCCATCTATCTAAAGACGGTATTAGGAGCCGAATCCGTTTTCATATTACTGTTGCTATGCAAGTTTGGTAACTGCAATTGCAGGGAGAGAAAACAGTCTCATAGGACAAAGATAAAAATGGCGATGGCAGCTCCAATGACCCTAGAAATAATGCAAATTAGGAGAAATGGAGAATTAAAATGTCAATGGAAATTAAACATAATCTTAATATTCGTACCCAAGATCAACAAACAAAAACACATACGGCAGAGGAACCTCCCAATACTGATCCGCAAGGAATACAGAAAACTAAGTACCAAACATTAATGAGATGTATAGGGAGCCAAAATTCCTAGCCACGTACTCCGATGTCATCAGATAATAAAAATGATTATATTCAGATCTTAGAGGATCCATCTTAGAAACCGATAAGCAAATTATTTCGGCCTTCTCCATAGTTGAGTGATCAATGTGTGCAAATTGACAGAAATGGAAATACAATAAAATAGCACAACACTACTCGTATGCACCTATTTTAGATTTTGAAAATATCCAACTCACCAAATCTGAACTATTTGGAGAAACGGGATGTCGCCCTTTAATCCAAGCAACACCATCAGATTCACACACTTATCAGAACAGTAAGCATGGGTATTGGAGACTTTAAAATAAGTTTGACCAAACTGATGGAAATTACAAATTAGTAGACATAACAAAGAATAACGGACAGAAAGCATTTACACAAATCACATAAGTAATTTCGTAGTCCAACTAAAATCAGCAAGTCACCGAAATATGCAAACAGATACATTGAAATGTGTTAACAGTACATACGAATTGTGTTCTTTCTATTCATGAGGAAGATGTATTTCGGTAGGCTACAATAACTACTATTATTTTAAAGCACATAACGCACATCATGAAAAATGTTTATACAGACATTGGGGTGATATTGATAGCCAGGAAAATGAATAGTTTTCATTTCAAACGTTCAGTATTTCATATTTGTTATTTAAATTATGTTATGGCCAGCACCATTTCCATCTCATCTGGTCATGTTAGTATTACCGAAATTTCATTTGAAGGAAGGTATTTCAAGGAATCTCAAGACTCATGAAATGTAACCGAAATTTTGGCAGTTTAAATTTCTGTTATAAGCGCTGGTTGATAAAAGGACTCTAAAAATATAATATAGAATTAAAGGAAAACAGATACAGATTCCATAAAATGTTTCTTGGAATCAAAATTATTACGTCCATTTCCTTTATGGTGCTTTGAATTATGTTTTGTTGTCCTTTAGGCAGGTAGATCGCACAGATTAAAAGGACTATATTGACTAAGGGCCATTTTCTGCCCCCTCTCCAAATGTCCTCATATGATGTATGCTGTACACATGAGGTGGTTAACATTTATGTCTGACATCAGTTTTGTGTTCACGTGTCCGTTGCCATGGTTACAGGGTGTCAAAACACTATCAAGAAAGACATGAAAAGTTGTCATCTTTTCCATTTACTTCTCATATATACTGCTTTACCATGAGCTATTCACTCAGTTTCGAATTTGTAATATGCATTTTTATTATTTTAGGGGTTATAAAGCTCTATAAATAAAGTTTAGTTTCTAAAACTATTCCAAAATGGTCCGTCATAGACAAAAATAGAATATCGAACTTACATGTCAACTGAGAACTGCTTCCAAAATACCTTGACAAAAAGGTACTTAATCATAAAATACAAAACTTTTTCCTCAATAAAATATTGTTTAATATTATTGAATGATATTTAATATTATTGAATTATTTAAATGATTGTTTGATATTATTGAATATGACTGTAAAGGAGGCGTTAATAGGGGCATGTAGGTTCGCTTCTTAGCCGATTACATGGGTTTGTTACATTCACTGGAAATGGCATACGTTCTTTATGTATTTATGTACTTTTATCCTTATATTTTCACGGCTATAACACACACACACACACACACACACACACACACACACACACACACACACACACACTACTGTGTTTCTATCTTTAAAAAAAAAAAAACAAATTGTCTTCCACATCCCTTGACGTAGCCTAGAGTCAACTATAATCTATTTATAAACTATGTATTCATCCGTAAAGATATAATATGGACATTAATAAGAAGTAAAACACTATTGGTTCAGCACTTTTAATGAACTTCTGAAAATTGTGAAATATGTTTTAGAAATAATGGCATTGGAGAATACAGGAAAGAAACAGACTATAGGTATTGTACTCTCTAGAGCTTTTGCGTCTATTTTTAAACCAGCGCGTGAATACTGCATAACACTGCATACAGTTGTCTGTGAAATGAGAGTATGTACACGTTTATAAAGAACATACACCTATAATGACCAAATGGAAACACAATCATTTTATTATTCGTTTTGCAAATGTTATTTATCAGCACTTAGAGTCTGCAGAGATGGTGATTTTACATCGTGCAAGATTCGGGGATTTATAGAATGAATGCAAATTTCAAGGAATTTTTGCAACAAGTTTGCGCATAAACTTGGATGAAAAACGAGTCAAAGTAAGTATTGTTCTACCTTTTCATTCTTTAACGTAACTATATATGACTATACATTCTCTCTCTCTCTCTCTCATGAACATGTAGGCCTATATTCAGTTCCTTGTAGCGACTTACAACTGGGGCCCTCCATGGGGGCAATGAAGAAATTCCAAAACGTATATAAAAATTTTAACGAATAAAATAACGTTATATGAATATGTGTTCATATATACTATTAAAGTAAAGCTAGTCACATTATTACATTGACTACTATAATTTGACAGAGGTTTCGAAGGCAAATTTTGTGCATTTCAGTACTGTATACTATACATGTAGGCCGACATGCTTGTCCGTATTCCTACGCAAAAATCATGCGAATATCTCGCCGTAAGGCTTTCTATATAACCGGAGGTTCAGAGAACTGTTAAAATGACGATCTGTGCAAGGAAGAGACGACGCAGCATCTGATTAAAAAATGCACTCACAAAACATATATTACCTAACGGTAGCAGTTAACCAAAACTAATAGCAAATCATGATGATAGTAACACACAGGGGCTCGTATCGTTGCTTACAATTTAATTGTCATACATGCAGACCCGGCTGCGAAGTGCGCGATGCATACAGGCGCCTTTTCATTTCCTGTTCGTTTTATTCGCAATTTATTTGAAGAAAAAAATTGGAAAGGCGCTTGGAAAGGCGTCAAACATTCATCGCACACACAAGAAAAACACCACGCGCCGGACCTGTATACATGTATGACAATTAAATTGTAAGCAACGATACGAGCCCCTGTGTAGTAACGTCCCCACTCATCCACCCACAATATGACCCAGAGGTGATATACTCCTGCCGTCTGTACAGTTGAGATGAGCAACTGTTACTGTAATTGCCATTCTTTTGGTATATTAATCTTGGACCCTCTTAGATTCACTGGGAGATGACCAGACAGAACTTGCAATGACTGCACAGTCATCAGGGAGCATAAAAAGCATTAAAAATAAACTATTCAGGCCAACATGGACATAAAAAGTCATATTATTAATGAGTATGTCTTAAAAATATACCTTTTTGTATTCATTTGAATGTGGTATGTACATTGCCAGATTACCCATTAAGCATACTAATCACGTGCTTAGCGCACCAGCCCAACAGGGGCACCAGAAAAAAATTATAATTACTTGATGATGATAAAATTGAATGAATCATATTTGATCATGTTTTTGTTTTAACATTTCACATTTAGTAGAGGGGGTGGAGTGCTATAATATTTTCAGTGATGAGGGCCCTGGTAGGCCTTAATCTGGCAATTGTTATATATTATCATTCTCTCTTCCTTAATGTCACACAAATAAGATGACATAATAATGGAAACATCATGATATGGATGACAATTCAAATTATACAAAAATATCATTTGCCTTGCAACATAAAAGGAGCCAGATGAATACTGATAAAAGTAGTGGTCAGAGTGGAGAAAAACAATTCATTTCATACCCCATTGTCATATTCATATTCTGGAATAGATGATGCATCCTTAAGATGACTAATTAGTGATGCTTTCTTTGTCAACTCATCATTTACCCATCTTTTGCAGCCAGGAAACCATAGGAAACTAGATACATGGGCACAACATCCAACAACCCGAACACCAACCTTGCAGGTACAATACCATCTTTTGATGGAGTCCATGGAATATTTCAGCTTGTATTGGGTCCCCAGCGAATGGAATTTATTTTTGGAGTGGTGAGAATGGATTTTTACATGTAACTGACCTGGAAAATCCATGCATGCCATAACCTCATAATGCCCCTCCTCTGTGCGATCCTCATGTGTATACTTTGGAGCCTGTTTGACTTGATAGATGCCCCTAGTGATGTCATGCAGGTAATCAACTTATATCCTGGGGAATTCATTCAGTTTCCAAGTTGATGCATCCATCTTGAAGTACAATTTGTGCTTATTCAGCAAATTATTCTCTTGAACCTTATTCAGTTACAGGAATTGATTCATTTTCAAGCCAAAAATGTGGAAATAGTCATCATCGGATAAGGAAGAAGGAACATCAAAGTTAAGATATGACTTTGTTTGAATTAGTTTCTTCACATTTTGTACAAGTGATTTAATATCTGTACTTGGAAAGTTTTCATCAAACTCTTTTGTTACAGTGATAGATCGCAGGGATTCGTTAGTGAAGTAGAAGATTTCCAAATGGAATTTGCAACAGCTACTATTTGACTTTATAAAAGTACTACACTCTGCAAATGACTGGGTTATATCACATATTGGGACATTAACAAGATAATTTTGATGCCCATATGGTATTTTACATACAACACAATGTCTATGAGATCTTGATGTCGATGGAATTTGAAGTTGAATTGATTGTGGGTCTTTTATGGCAGCATTTGAAGTGTTTTAGACCATTCACCAAATTCTCATATCTGACTTAATGTGTCATTTGTTGGGTGCTTTTCATACATTTGCACGCATTAACTTTGGCAGTCATATTTAGTCTATAATGATACACAGAGCCTGCGAATTCCACATAATCAGTTCTTTTAGGGATGAGGCCAGAAACTGATTTTATGAACAGTATCTAAAAGAAACAACTTGGCTTATTATGTATTAATTATCTTAATTTTTGTTTTGTATCATAAATTCTTGTGACATCCATTATGTCATGTTACATCCCAACTCTCTCCCCCCTCCATGTTTCTTTTCACTTAAAAATATAGGTAGATGTACATTCTCTAAGTATTATTATTAATGCTATTCTTATTCTTATTATTATTATTATTATTATTAGTAGTAGTAGTAGTAGTAGTAGTAGTAGTTAGTATTTTTTTTAGTACTAATAGTAGTCATAGTAGTGGTACTTATATTGAAGCATGATGTCCTTTGACTAAAAGATTTTCATCTGTAATTGTTATTATTTTTATGATTTTCTGTTGTTATAATCAGTAAATTTATAAAGTTATGATGTTATCATTTAATGAATAAAGAAAATATGCCATTGCAATAAATATGCAGTATTTCGATAAATAGATCGAAGAAACTTGTTTTGTTTATTTTCATTTTTGCAGGTTAGAGGGTAGGAATAATACCATTATTCTTTTCAATTAACAAACCATAACTCAATTCTCTTACTTTAGCTTCCTTCCTGACCTTTGCAACATGTTTACCACTGTTTGGAAACAAAATGTGTCATTTCTATAAAAATCATTGCTTTAGTAGGCAAGTAAAAAAATTTGTCAGTCCAAAACCAGTTTTTCTTGATTTGGAGGAGTGATGAGGAAAATGTGATAAAACATTAAGTCTTAAAAAGTTTAGCATAAACTAACATGTATAAAAACAATTATACTATATAACTATGGAATAATAATCGCTTCACAACACTGGTTCCACCACAATCATTTTCTGATGCAAAGATACTTGCCGCTCTCCTCTAGTATCCTTTCAGATGAATATTATACCCACAAAAATTATTACACCTTAGAAACATTATATTGATTTGCAAATGATTGAGGCTCATATAATTGCTGGTTTCTTGCATAGAAATATTGCAAATAATAGTTTCAATTAAAAAATCATAAATCAGTTCAGTTACTGGGCTTCTATCGCGACTGTGGACAAGGTTCCCACTGTTTGGAAATGGTTTTCAATTTCAGTAATTGTTAGAAATATCATTGATGTAGTAAGCAAGTTTAAAATATTTATGTCAGTCTAAAACCGATTTTTCTTCATGTGGATGAGTGCACCGTAAAATGATAAAAATTCAGTATGAAAATATATTGAATATAAATAAACTTGTATGAAAGTTATAATATCTAATTATGGAAGAATAACCGCTTCACAACACTGGTTCCGATACCATTATTTTATGATGCAGACATGATTAGCAACCCTTGTACATCGGGGCTCGTATCATTGCTTACAATCTACCTTCTCATTGGCCAACTGAAAGTAAGTTATAAACAAATGCAGGACGTCATTTTCTTTTAACCAATGAGAGGACAGTATTCCATTCAGCTGGATTTCACTTGCATACTAAGCGGGCGCGATCATGGCCATGTCGATTAATAGCGTGGGAAAATGGTATGGCATTCCTTAAAGGTATGATAGTAAGTCAAACTTCGGATACGCATACAAAGTCGAATGCCTGACCTAAACATCGGTACCAAATTTATTACGCTACGCTATGTATCTTGAAATATCAGCGTTTATTCTTAAATAGGTCGCGCGAGAAATGAGAGAAGTTTCCTCCCTTGTTATTCTATAGTACATGTATGAAAGGTAAATTGTAAGCAACGATACGAGCCCCTGTGCCCTTGTATAGTTCTATTTTAGATGAATAGCATATTGATAAAAAAAATGTTACCTTGCACGACATAAAAATAAAATGATTTTCAAATTGCTCATTATTTTTGTTGGTTTTGAAAACTGAGCAGTTATTAATTTTATTTCAAACCTGTAAATTGA
Source organism: Megalonaias nervosa (assembly GCA_016617855.1). Taxonomy (NCBI): domain Eukaryota; kingdom Metazoa; phylum Mollusca; class Bivalvia; order Unionida; family Unionidae; genus Megalonaias; species Megalonaias nervosa. The sequence continues at coordinate 7,815 of JAECUM010026524.1, forward strand.
CAGCTGTTAATATTATGGATATTAGTTCTTAAAAAGAAAGAAGAAACTTTGGGGATTTGAACTTGATGCGACAGTTTGGCACAATAATGCTATACCATTTGAGCTATTAAAGCTTCCGTTGTTGTAACTGTATGTCACGTAGATGACACATTTCTTCCAAGCAGATTTCTATAACTGCAGACCATCCTTTCTTGTTTGCCCAGATAATGCTTCAATTTTAAAGAATTAAGATTGTTATTATATAAAGAAAGAAACAGTGAACAAAATTTAATGAAAAGCTACGCTGGTTGTAACTGTTATTTCCATCTGGAAATCGACAGATTCATTTTAAAGATTACGTGTACGGAATTACACTATAATAGTGAGTGAATTAAACGTAGCAAACGGTATCGTGATGGAAATGAAGAAAAAGCACTGTTATTTATGTATAAAAAAATAATATATATGTACTTATCCTATTATTTACAGCATGCTTTTGCAAAAAAACTTGCAACGTAAAACTAAAATTCCATTTAAAGTTTACTCCACGTAGTCTTTGTTTACATATAGTTCCAAATGCCCCTTCAGCGCCTCTTCAAAAAATTATCTTCCCAAGGCAATTTAGAAAAAATGAAGAAAGAGAGAAATGAATGGATCACATTGTTTTAAAAATATCTGAATATGTAATATTCCCGGAATTTTGTAAATATAATAATGAAGGAAATAATATAGTGCACTCTAGAAATGCGGGTCTAATTGCTCACGCGTAGCGATACGTAGGCAACTAGGGTGCAACAGGGAAAACAACGACAATGATACGTAGACAGCAAAATTCAAGAATTTTTCAGTTTTTAGTGATTAGCGGAAACGTGCTCACATAAGTTAATATGAGAACCCAAAACTTTTCATAAAAGTTAATCAATCAGTGTGAATACCTTGTTCCAGCAAGCCTGCGCTTAGATCTTATTTCTAGTTTCAAGTTGCTCAAATGTAGCATTTCCTCTCAAATTTCCCATATCAGCCTATGTTCAAAGATCGTGTTTAAGTATGAAAAAGAAATATATCTGCATATTTGATGCAGAATATGGTGATTTATACATCGAATAATACAATGTGACACAGAGTTGTGATATTTACAAGAATTTTTTCCCATTAAAACGGGGGCACAAAATGGCCCTTATTCAATATAGTCCTTTAAACTACATTATAGAAACTTTTATATCGAAGACTGTATCATCATATTTCTCTCAAATTATGTTATGGCCAGCACCATTTCCATCTCATCTGGTCATGTTAGTATTACCGAAATTTGATTTGAAGGAAGGTATTTCAAGGAATCTCATGACTCATGAAATGTAACCGAAATTTTGACAGTATAAATTTCTTTTATAAGCGCTGGTTGATAAAAGGGTTAGAAAAATATAGTATAGAATTAAAGGAAAAGAGATACAGATTCTGTAAATTGTTTCTTGGAGTCAAAATTATTACGTCCATTTCCTTTATAGTGCTTTGATTTCTGTTTTGTTGTCCTTTAGGCAGGTAGATCGCACAGAGTAAAAGTTAAACTACATAAAAGAAAATTTTATATCGAAGACCATATCATCATATTTTTCACTTTCTACGTTAAAATATTCCTCCATCACCGGCATGTTTGTGACATCCTTAATCAAAGATCATTGACGTTTGTTCATTTTCTAGTCAGATCACTGAACTTAACAGACGTTTCTATCTCAAACGATATTTAATTCTGATTAACTTTTAGACCTTAGAGATAAGTTTTAACTTAACCTGCCAAATGTCAGTGTACGAGTACACTAAGCTACCAAACAAATTAAACATGAAGGATATTGACTTGTGCATTCTGTTCATCAGTTTGTAATCAGACACAAGTGCACCTATCGATCAAGTGTTCGTATGAAATGAAATTAAACATTTGCATTCTTGATGTACAAAGAATATTTATATTTTTTATCCATCTATGAAAATGAAATTAAAACTATAAATCCAAGAGATAAGAGGCGTAACATCAGTCTATTATTCAGGCTGTTTATCGTTTAGGATACATGGTCCAAACCTTTGTTTATGGCACAGAATTGCAATCTGTCTTTCACCTTTCACAATTACATGTCAAGGTTACATGACTTTTGCGCACGGTAAAATATAACTCGCATAATGAAGGTGATAGGTTTGATATCAAGACTGCAAAAGTCATTAATTGACAAACAAGAAACTCTGTGAAAGTAATGCCAGAAATGGACAATTCCATGTCTTAGTGACTTGATTTCTCTAGGACTATACGAAAGGAAAGTCACGAAGTTAAGAAACTAACATATTAAAAATATTTTTTTCTTCTTTAATACCTTCTCCTGCCAAAGATTAATATTACTGATATGTAACTCATCGTAATTTGAAAGTTCATTCTCCATTTGGCATAATGAGGTCTCGTTGGTGACTGACTGGCATTTAACTATCTGTAAAATATTAGTACACGCTTAGAAAGAAATCTTTTTCTTTCAAAGAGACAGCCATGTAGAGACATTTTGTTGAACGTTTACTCTTTGATGTACAAGTCATATCAGTTATGTTGCAAATGCACGGAACCATGACATGTAACTGAAAGTGTAAGAAAGTGACCTTGAATACCGTGGTCCTCCAACAGGGATTCGAAACATGTTTACTATGTCAAACGGATCTGAAGAGTAGAGATATGGTCCATGTTCCTATCATTTGCTTCCTGTTTTCCTTTGATTCACTTTACTCAATGAACATTTAAACCACATATGGTCTAGAAAACAAACTTTATTTTGGTTGTTTTGAAAATCATTATAAACTATTGCATGTGTATTCAACATGAACTTATAATCCCGACACACTTGTCGTAATTCGTAAACTGCACGTCAAACTCTCAAGATATGAGTTTTGCAAAGGTATAAATGACATGTGCTTGATATGTTTGATAAAACACATGAAACTTCATATTTCGAACTCTGCAAAAACACTTGCAGTTAACATTATTTGCATCTGAGAAAGATATTCCAAAATCTATATATCTATCGATCCATGTATCTATGTATGCATGTAAAGATACATAAGGGCCACGTTCTGAGTGTTTTTAAGATTCTGTAAATGTCTGCTTAAATATATGCAATATAGCTTTGATAGCGAACATTTTAATTGATCACATCGAGAAAAGATTTCTGACCTAAAGCACAGAGAGCAATGTTTCTGTACGGACATTTCCACTTGTTTGATTCAGAGGTTTGCTCCAAATTGATGAGCTGATTAAAGATGATGAATAATTATTTCTCTGCACTGCTGATCCGTCATCACATTAAGGGTCAGAAGAGTGATAAATAATATCTAACTCTCCACATGCACACCACTTATGCATAAAAGGGTGTGTTTAAAATATAACTACATCAAAACAATCCATATTTTTAATTTGTCATATTAAAAGTATGTACAATACATTAGTCAGAGATGCTTCTTGAAATATGTACCAGACTGTCTTAGTAAATTTTAAATGTCAGTCATGACAAATTAACTAAATCTTTTGTAAAAGTAATGAGATTGATATCAAATATATTATTCCATGGCATGTTTTTGAAACATTTTGTATTTGCTGTCCCTAAAGTACGGCTGAAACTAAATCACGTGCAAATATAGCATTTATAGCGTCACTTCAGGCATTAGCATTTATAGCATCACTTCTATGCAGCAATTTCAAAACAATTTCCACGATGTTTGCATAGTTAGAGTTTCTTGTTAGCGAGGTGTTGTCATTTGCAATTTTATTTTATTTATAAAATCTATACCCTGTATTATGCAAATGTTATTTAACGATGTGCGAGAAGCATGGAACCTTGAGTTTGAAATGAAATAAATACCAAATAGTTTGTAATTCCTTACTGTAAATATGAGTTTGCGGATGATGTATCTTAAACAAGAAATAAAGTGCATACTATACTGTTTCTTTTCTCGTCTTTTCCTTTTGGATTCGTTTCTGATTCATTCCTTCTCGAAACTTTAGTATGTATATGCCAGTTGCTTGTCAACAATAAATCTGATTATGATTAATGAGAAACGTCATTTATACGTGCCAGGTAATTAATGTGATCAATGCAAATTCGATTCATTTTGTCCTAAAATGGTTATCATCTCAAAATATGAATTTGAATTGAGCCATCTTGTGATGTTCCATTACCTTTATCACTTCTTCAATTCTTGACAAAATGCCGTGTGACAGCCGGCTGATGTCGACTCGGGTTGTGTAGTATTATTGTCCCCCAGTAATTTAAAATGTACTTCCTCCATGCAGTTTGCATATTCCTTTGTTATTAAACATCTATTCTGTTTTGAGGAATCATATTTAACATACAGACATGCGGTGTATGTTCAATAAAAAACACATAAAACACTAAACTGTGTCCTGTGCGACACATTGAAACAGAGACTTTGAAGATATTTCTAAACCGTAAAGAATAGTAGCGAGAAGGACATCTAAGTTTCTCGCACTTTTTCTTTTATCCTCTTTCTTTTATGCTTGAATTTATTAAGGAAAGTAAGGGTTGTCTTCATAAATAAAGACGAAGTCTTGTCAATGGTAATACAACATGTTAATATGAATTTATGTTTTCAGACAACAATAGAAAGTTGTCAATCATGAAATCAGAAACTTCAAAGTAATACAACTTCAAAATTACACAATTGATATTCACACCATCTTACTTTGATTGCGAACCTATCTCTCACCTCAATTTGCTCCTTTATGTGTAAACATTGGTCAGAGTTCAATGGAACACGCGCTGGGGATGTACGTTTACAAAAGACTGCTGTAATGGCACGTAGACAAATGTAACGGCACAATGTTCCGAACAGTTCTTAATAATATGACTTCAGAAATAAAAGTCTTAAAAATGATAAGTCATTTAGATGGGAAAAAATCCATTATTTCTGTGAAATGTAATTTTTAGCAAAAAGTCAGAACTTTACGGTCATAACCAGATAACGTCTCATACATATAAATGCCATACAAGTCAATTATATTTTGACTTGAAACAAAGCTAATATAGTATGACGCATATTACCCGTTTCAACGAAGGCTAGATTTTCTTGTAACAATGATGACTTTTTTCTACCTAAGGAAGGTGGCCCCTTCAGTTTATGTGATCTTTGAAAGGAATATTTTTCAAAGCCAGCAATTCCGCGTAGAAGATATTGTATTGCGTTATTCTTTGAAAAAACTGAGATAATGGGTATCCATTGAAGAAACGATCAACATTTACAAATTCGTAGCAGATCGGCTTGTATAAACAGAGTTACAGCAAAATCACAGATTATACTACAGCAGAAAGTCTGATGTGTAATTTTAAGCAAAGCCTCGATATGTCTGTAGTACTATCAAGAACTATATCATGGAGTGAAAGAAATATATTTTAGCACCTTCGCAAAACTATGCCGATCACGCCATCTAGTTGTCACGTTTTCTGTTTTGTTAGAGTATAGAAATTTAAAAATAAAATGTATACCCTTCATATACCCTCTATTAATAGAAAGTGTGTTTCTTCATTGGGATAAAATAAAGTATACACCATTACATTTATTTATGGCCAAATTGTCTTTATTGTAGCATTGTAAATAATTAGAAGATAATATATGGTCCTTTGGAATAAAGAAGTGCAATATAACGGAACGGCTTAAAACTCTCAAGTAAACTCTTTCTTTCTTTGCTGTTCGTTGTTTTAACCAACGTTGAATGTGAACGCTAATAGGAAAGAAAAATGATTTTCGCAATACACTTTAGATATAACTTGACACAAGTTTACAAGGTTTCTATATGAATATGTATTGAGCTCTTTAAGTCCTCCTTGATAGATCTATGCATGCTCAATACATTTTAATATTAATGTAGATTGTTTTGGTATTCATCAAAAGACAGACAAAATTTAAATTCTCAAATTTATCATCTTTAAACATATGGGATGTGTTAAAAAAATCAAAAACCTTATAATAATACATTAACAATCGATCACTTGCTTTCTTTCTTCACTATCAATCATCCTGTAAAACTCATTATGCCAATGTGTAAGAAAACAAACCATTGGATAAGTATAAAAGCACCAGCTCTCCAACAAGCCATCACTGCTACTGTCAATCCGGAGACGAAATTTCGAGCTCCTTGTCACCACACATACAGGTAAGTAAAAGTATTCGGCACGTTAATTAACGTTGATAATTCAATCCTATATTCTACTCTGAAAAGTTTACTTTCGAAACAAATTCACAGTGTTGCTCTGTGGCCAAATGAAAACTATATCAATAAATTCATTGCCCTATATGTGATAAACAAAGTCTCTCACGCATGCTCCATATTTTAAAGTTGTGCTCTCGGGTAAAAGAGGAAGTAGACGATAGATAGTCCTACAAATGTCTTTCAAATGACTATCGGGCAATGAAAATTTCGCCTCTACATTCTTATCAATTTAAGATACTGCAATTTGGAATTATTTTTATTTTTCTGGTATAGCGTTGTTTATTCAAGAAGGATCATACCTTCTGTCAGCCGTATCCCTATCTTCCTTTCACCTTTCTCAGGTATAAATGTCTAAATATTTGTACATATAATCATAAGTACTTTGATTTCTTCATTTAACACAATAACATGAATTAAGGGTTAACAGTACGTGACATCGAGGACTATAAAAAGGTGGTTCTAATGGAACTAGAATGCGGTCATAAAACCTTAAATGTGTACTCTTTATTTGCTTGCTATTTATTTCCTTTGAGCTTTTGTTGAAGGTTTATGTCAAAATGAAAGTAATATGATTCGCGCAAACCGCTTTAACAATCTGCATGCTAGGTTCCCTTCGATTATGTCAATATCAAGCTACAAGTAAAACCCTGTCAGGCGTAATCGCAAGTTCGGGCTTTGTATTAGGCTAGTGAAACGTTGTGTCAAATATCACTTTACATTACTTTATATGGTTAATATATGAATATTGACTCAGCGTCTTCGGTCTTCTTTGATAGAGCTCTGTATTCTCCGTATATAGCGGTAGACATTTTTCATCTCGCTAAAGAAGACTATAACCATGCATTCGCTTGGTTTTGTTTCGTCATTATCAATTATTCCATTGAAATCTCCTTGACATTCTGGAAGAGAAAAATACGAGATAGGTCTGAGAGGACCATCTAATCCACAGTAACTGCCACATCAGGTCCTTCTTTATATCTCCTTTACCTTATTATCTTGTTACCGCACATACCTGTTATCTTTGAGAACAATGAATTTTTTCATCTCCTAATTAAATCTTTGTACTTGTCTGATGTATTTAATTGCCACATTGCATATGAAATAAAAGCTAGCTGCACACACAGGTGTATAGATTGTGATTTAAAATAAGTGTCGAAAAGAATTTTATTTTACATTTCAATACTATGTTATACTTCCATATTTTGTATTTGTTTTGTATTTACATTTTCTATTGGGGTCTGTATTCAGGCGTCCGTTTCTAAAGATAATTTCTCCCAGAATTGTAAATCGTCATGCAACAGAACAGTAAGGATTAGCAGAAACCCATGCATAACTCCAAATACCTATGAAATTCAGCTTGGGAAATATAAAATAAATGTAGGAGGTTCAGAGCGGAACAGGCGCTTTGGTGGCTTATTTTATTTGACTACTTTGCACAAAATGAAACTTGATCTTTAAGGAATATACATTTTTGTGGACGTCGGATTCGTATTCGTTCGTTATTATACATTGATCGATGTCTATTAAACTTAGGCATGTCATTTTCTGTGAATTTCATTTGTTGGACAGACGAGAATGAAGGCTGTACTAGTTCTCCTAGCTTGCATGGTTTGTGCCATCGTAGCCCTCCCACAAAGTGGTTACAGCGGCCTGAGTGGATATGGTGGATACAGCGGTGGAATCCCCTGGGGATTTGGCGGTGGATATGGTGGATACGGTGGGCTTTGGGGTGGAGTTGGTGGTTGGGGTCAATTCCCTCACATCAAGCCCCATCACATCAAGCCCCGTGCGAAGTAAGAACTACTACTCTTCATCTTTGGCCTTTATAGTATCTGTTAGAGAGGTGACATATTGTGTTTCTTCAGAATAAGTTCTTCACTACAATGTCCTCTGACTCGCTGTATATCTGAACTCTTACAATTTGAAGTAGTCACATAGTCGCTTTTCGGAGTTCATAGTAATATTGTATTAGTTGTGAATTGCATGTACCAATCCAACCAGTACATTTTCCACTTATTCTTTTTTTATTTTACAGCTATTAACAGGATACGATACAAATAAAGACTGAGCCACAAGCGATGGAAATAAGACGCCTTACTTGGAGTATTTTACATTCGCATTCTTATCTAGTACCCCAATAAATTTGTTTGACTGATAAGAGATACAAGAGTTGTTTTTGTCATGATATTCATTGCACAGTACAAGCTTCCATCTCTCACTATTACTGTTTAGGCAGACACCTATGTGCATAAACCTCTAGTTTTCTAGAAACATTCCCAAAAATGCTTTCATAGCTTTGCGTAGAATGTACGTATATATATGCTGCATAGAATGAAAGTATTTCTGGACTGAATGTGGCTAAGATTGGCCTAGCTAGTTTTCGAGGATGTTAGAAGGAAATTCTACTTTCCTGAAATTGATAGACTTTTCCAGCAGATTGGAAGATACTCCAATGTCTCCTGCATCCATATATAAGAAGCGGCCAAGCGTTTAACAGCGTCTCCAATGACCTGTCGTCTCATGATAGGCCGGAATTTCCTAGTCTGTCGTCGCAGAATTGGACTTGCAGATAAGAACCTGCCGTCGAGCTATTAACCGGCAGCTTAAAGCATATTGCTGCATAACTGGCCAGCAAATCATAAAGCACCAGTACATAATAAGCCAACAACTCTATGTTTGTTGTCCCATAATCGATTGGTAGGTCAAAACCATTTCAATTGCTTCCATATATAATATTAAGTGGAAAATGCAGACCACAATTTGTTCAGCTTTGAGCTATAGTCAGCTACATATGGTGAATATTAGATGTACATATTTCACATATCACTATAAAATGCCATAGAGATAAAGAATTTTAAACTGGAATTAGAATCAAAATCAGCGTAAATGGCCGCCAAATGGAAAACTACAATGTTGTGGGTAATATCAGGAGCGGTGATGTAATTGTCCAATGTGATAGTGAGCTAACTTGGATGGTGTTCACTTTCTTTACATTATTGCCAACTCTTAGAATCATTGCAGTTCGCACCCTGTATAAAGTAAAATAAAACTGGGCCATCTATCTAAAGACGGTATTAGGAGCCGAATCCGTTTTCATATTACTGTTGCTATGCAAGTTTGGTAACTGCAATTGCAGGGAGAGAAAACAGTCTCATAGGACGAAGATAAAAATGGCGATGGCAGCTCCAATGACCCTAGAAATAATGCAAATTAGGAGAAATGGAGAATTAAAATGTCAATGGAAATTAAACATAATCTTAATATTCGTACCCAAGATCAACAAACAAAAACACATACGGCAGAGGAACCTCCCAATACTGATCCGCAAGGAATACAGAAAACTAAGTACCAAACATTAATGAGATGTATAGGGAGCCAAAATTCCTAGCCACGTACTCCGATGTCATCAGATAATAAAAATGATTATATTCAGATCTTAGAGGATCCATCTTAGAAACCGATAAGCAAATTATTTCGGCCTTCTCCATAGCTGAGTGATCAATGTGTGCAAATTGACAGAAATGGAAATACAATAAAATAGCACAACACTACTCGTATGCACCTATTTTAGATTTTGAAAATATCCAACTCACCAAATCTGAACTATTTGGAGAAACGGGATGTCGCCCTTTAATCCAAGCAACACCATCAGATTCACACACTTATCAGAACAGTAAGCATGGGTATTGGAGACTTTAAAATAAGTTTGACCAAACTGATGGAAATTACAAATTAGTAGACATAACAAAGAATAACGGACAGAAAGCATTTACACAAATCACATAAGTAATTTCGTAGTCCAACTAAAATCAGCAAGTCACCGAAATATGCAAACAGATACATTGAAATGTGTTAACAGTACATACGAATTGTGTTCTTTCTATTCATGAGGAAGATGTATTTCGGTAGGCTACAATAACTACTATTATTTTAAAGCACATAACGCACATCATGAAAAATGTTTATACAGACATTGGGGTGATATTGATAGCCATGAAAATGAATAGTTTTCATTTCAAACGTTCAATATTTTATATTTGTTATTTAAATTATGTTATGGCCAGCACCATTTCCATCTCATCTGGTCATGTTAGTATTACCGAAATTTGATTTGAAGGAAGGTATTTCAAGGAATCTCAAGACTCATGAAATGTAACCGAAATTTTGGCAGTTTAAATTTCTTTTATAAGCGCTGGTTGATAAAAGGACTCTAAAAATATAATATAGAATTAAAGGAAAACAGATACAGATTCCATAAAATGTTTCTTGGAATCAAAATTATTACGTCCATTTCCTTTATGGTGCTTTGAATTATGTTTTGTTGTCCTTTAGGCAGGTAGATCGCACAGATTAAAAGGACTATATTGACTAAGGGCCATTTTCTGCCCCCTCTCCAAATGTCCTCATATGATGTATGCTGTACACATGAGGTGGTTAACATTTATGTCTGACATCAGTTTTGTGTTCACGTGTCCGTTGCCATGGTTACAGGGTGTCAAAACACTATCAAGAAAGACATGAAAAGTTGTCATCTTTTCCATTTACTTCTCATATATACTGCTTTACCATGAGCTATTCACTCAGTTTCGAATTTGTAATATGCATTTTTATTATTTTAGGGGTTATAAAGCTCTATAAATAAAGTTTAGTTTCTAAAACTATTCCAAAATGGTCCGTCATAGACAAAAATAGAATATCGAACTTACATGTCAACTGAGAACTGCTTCCAAAATACCTTGACAAAAAGGTACTTAATCATAAAATACAAAACTTTTTCCTCAATAAAATATTGTTTAATATTATTGAATGATATTTAATATTATTGAATTATTTAAATGATTGTTTGATATTATTGAATATGACTGTAAAGGAGGCGTTAATAGGGGCATGTAGGTTCGCTTCTTAGCCGATTACATGGGTTTGTTACCTTCACTGGAAATGGCATACGTTCTTTATGTATTTATGTACTTTTATCCTTATATTTTCACGGCTATAACACACACACACACACACACACACACACACACACACACACACACACACACACTACTGTGTTTCTATCTTTAAAAAGAAAAAAAAATAAATTGTCTTCCACATCCCTTGACGTAGCCTAGAGTCAACTATAATCTATTTATAAACTATGTATTCATCCGTAAAGATATAATATGGACATTAATAAGAAGTAAAACACTATTGGTTCAGCACTTTTAATGAACTTCTGAAAATTGTGAAATATGTTTTAGAAATAATGGCATTGGAGAATACAGGAAAGAAACAGACTATAGGTATTGTACTCTCTAGAGCTTTTGCGTCTATTTTTAAACCAGCGCGTGAATACTGCATAACACTGCACATACAGTTGTCTGTGAAATGAGAGTATGTACACGTTTATAAAGAACATACACCTATAATGACCAAATGGAAACACAATCATTTTATTATTCGTTTTGCAAATGTTATTTATCAGCACTTAGAGTCTGCAGAGATGGTGATTTTACATCGTGCAAGATTCGGGGATTTATAGAATGAATGCAAATTTCAAGGAATTTTTGCAACAAGTTTGCGCATAAACTTGGATGAAAAACGAGTCAAAGTAAGTATTGTTCTACCTTTTCATTCTTTAACGTAACTATATATGACTATACTCTCTCTCTCTCTCTCTCTCTCTCATGAATATGTAGGCCTAATAGCAATATAGCGGGGCCGACAGCAGGGGGCATCAATGCTTACAATTTAATTGTCATACATGCAGACCCGGCTGCGAAGTGCGCGATGCATACAGGCGCCTTTTCATTTCCTGTTCGTTTTATTCGCAATTTATTTGAAGAAAAAAATTGGAAAGGCGCTTGGAAAGGCGTCAAACATTCATCGCACACACAAGAAAAACACCACGCGCCGGACCTGTATACATGTATGACAATTAAATTGTAAGCAACGATACGAGCCCCTGTGTAGTAACGTCCCCACTCATCCACCCACAATATGACCCAGAGGTGATATACTCCTGCCGTCTGTACAGTTGAGATGAGCAACTGTTACTGTAATTGCCATTCTTTTGGTATATTAATCTTGGACCCTCTTAGATTCACTGGGAGATGACCAGACAGAACTTGCAATGACTGCACAGTCATCAGGGAGCATAAAAAGCATTAAAAATAAACTATTCAGGCCAACATGGACATAAAAAGTCATATTATTAATGAGTATGTCTTAAAAATATACCTTTCTGTATTCATTTGAATGTGGTATGTACATTGCCAGATTACCCATTAAGCATACTAATCACGTGCTTAGCGCACCAGCCCAACAGGGGCACCAGAAAAAAATTATAATTACTTGATGATGATAAAATTGAATGAATCATATTTGATCATGTTTTTGTTTTAACATTTCACATTTAGTAGAGGGGGTGGAGTGCTATAATATTTTCAGTGATGAGGGCCCTGGTAGGCCTTAATCTGGCAATTGTTATATATTATCATTCTCTCTTCCTTAATGTCACACAAATAAGATGACATAATAATGGAAACATCATGATATGGATGACAATTCAAATTATACAAAAATATCATTTGCCTTGCAACATAAAAGGAGCCAGATGAATACTGATAAAAGTAGTGGTCAGAGTGGAGAAAAACAATTCATTTCATACCCCATTGTCATATTCATATTCTGGAATAGATGATGCATCCTTAAGATGACTAATTAGTGATGCTTTCTTTGTCAACTCATCATTTACCCATCTTTTGCAGCCAGGAAACCATAGGAAACTAGATACATGGGCACAACATCCAACAACCCGAACACCAACCTTGCAGGTACAATACCATCTTTTGATGGAGTCCATGGAATATTTCAGCTTGTATTGGGTCCCCAGCGAATGGAATTTATTTTTGGAGTGGTGAGAATGGATTTTTACATGTAACTGACCTGGAAAATCCATGCATGCCATAACCTCATAATGCCCCTCCTCTGTGCGATCCTCATGTGTATACTTTGGAGCCTGTTTGACTTGATAGATGCCCCTAGTGATGTCATGCAGGTAATCAACTTATATCCTGGGGAATTCATTCAGTTTCCAAGTTGATGCATCCATCTTGAAGTACAATTTGTGCTTATTCAGCAAATTATGCTCTTGAACCTTATTCAGTTACAGGAATTGATTCATTTTCAAGCCAAAAATGTGGAAATAGTCATCATCGAATAAGGAAGAAGGAACATCAAAGTTAAGATATGACTTTGTTTGAACTAGTTTCTTCACATTTTGTACAAGTGATTTAATATCTGTACTTGGAAAGTTTTCATCAAACTCTTTTGTTACAGTGATAGATCGCAGGGATTCGTTAGTGAAGTAGAAGATTTCCAAATGGAATTTGCAACAGCTACTATTTGACTTTATAAAAGTACTACACTCTGCAAATGACTGGGTTATATCACATATCGGGACATTAACAAGATAATTTTGATGCCCATATGGTATTTTACATACAACACAATATCTATGAGATCTTGATGTCGATGGAATTTGAAGTTGAATTGATTGTGGGTCTTTTATGGCAGCATTTGAAGTGTTTTAGACCATTCACCAAATTCTCATATCTGACTTAATGTGTCATTTGTTGGGTGCTTTTCATACATTTGCACGCATTAACTTTGGCAGTCATATTTAGTCTATAATGATACACAGAGCCTGCGAATTCCACATAATCAGTTCTTTTAGGGATGAGGCCAGAAACTGATTTTATGAACAGTATCTAAAAGAAACAACTTGGCTTATTATGTATTAATTATCTTAATTTTTGTTTTGTATCATAAATTCTTGTGACATCCATTATGTCATGTTACATCCCAACTCTCTCCCCCCTCCATGTTTCTTTTCACTTAAAAATATAGGTAGATGTACATTCTCTAAGTATTATTATTAATGCTATTCTTATTATTATTATTATTATTATTAGTAGTAGTAGTAGTAGTAGTAGTAGTAGTAGTAGTATTTTTTTTAGTACTAATAGTAGTCATAGTAGTGGTACTTATATTGAAGCATGATGTCCTTTGACTAAAAGATTTTCATCTGTAATTGTTATTATTTTTATGATTTTCTGTTGTTATAATCAGTAAATTTATAAAGTTATGATGTTATCATTTAATGAATAAAGAAAATATGCCATTGCAATAAATATGCAGTATTTCGATAAATAGATCGAAGAAACTTGTTTTGTTTATTTTCATTTTTGCAGGTTAGAGGGTAGGAATAATACCATTATTCTTTTCAATTAACAAACCATAACTCAATTCTCTTACTTTAGCTTCCTTCCTGACCTTTGCAACATGTTTACCACTGTTTGGAAACAAAATGTGTCATTTCTATAAAAATCATTGCTTTAGTAGGCAAGTAAAAAAATTTGTCAGTCCAAAACCAGTTTTTCTTGATTTGGAGGAGTGATGAGGAAAATGTGATAAAACATTAAGTCTTAAAAAGTTTAGCATAAACTAACATGTATAAAAACAATTATACTATATAACTATGGAATAATAATCGCTTCACAACACTGGTTCCACCACAATCATTTTCTGATGCAAAGATACTTGCCGCTCTCCTCTAGTATCCTTTCAGATGAATATTATACCCACAAAAATTATTACACCTTAGAAACATTATATTGATTTGCAAATGATTGAGGCTCATATAATTGCTGGTTTCTTGCATAGAAATATTGCAAATAATAGTTTCAATTAAAAAATCATAAATCAGTTCAGTTACTGGGCTTCTATCGCGACTGTGGACAAGGTTCCCACTGTTTGGAAATGGTTTTCAATTTCAGTAATTGTTAGAAATATCATTGATGTAGTAAGCAAGTTTAAAATGTTTATGTCAGTCTAAAACCGATTTTTCTTCATGTGGATGAGTGCACCGTAAAATGATAAAAATTCAGTATGAAAATATATTGAATATAAATAAACTTGTATGAAAGTTATAATATCTAATTATGGAAGAATAACCGCTTCACAACACTGGTTCCGATACCATTATTTTATAATGCAGACATGATTAGCAACCCTTGTACATCGGGGCTCGTATCATTGCTTACAATCTACCTTCTCATTGGCCAACTGAAAGTAAGTTATAAACAAATGCAGGACGTCATTTTCTTTTAACCAATGAGAGGACAGTATTCCATTCAGCTGGATTTCACTTGCATACTAAGCGGGCGCGATCATGGCCATGTCGATTAATAGCGTGGGAAAATGGTATGGCATTCCTTAAAGGTATGATAGTAAGTCAAACTTCGGATACGCATACAAAGTCGAATGCCTGACCTAAACATCGGTACCAAATTTATTACGCTACGCTATGTATCTTGAAATATCAGCGTTTATTCTTAAATAGGTCGCGCGAGAAATGAGAGAAGTTTCCTCCCTTGTTATTCTATAGTACATGTATGAAAGGTAAATTGTAAGCAACGATACGAGCCCCTGTGCCCTTGTATAGTTCTATTTTAGATGAATAGCATATTGATAAAAAAAATGTTACCTTGCACGACATAAAAATAAAATGATTTTCAAATTGCTCATTATTTTTGTTGGTTTTGAAAACTGAGCAGTTACTAATTTTATTTCAAACCTGTAAATTGACAGCTGTTAATATTATGGATATTAGTTCTTAAAAAGAAAGAAGAAACTTTGGGGATTTGAACTTGATGCGACAGTTTGGCACAATAATGCTATACCATTTGAGCTATTAAAGCTTCCGTTGTTGTAACTGTATGTCACGTAGATGACACATTTCTTCCAAGCAGATTTCTATAACTGCAGACCATCCTTTCTTGTTTGCCCAGATAATGCTTCAATTTTAAAGAATTAAGATTGTTATTATATAAAGAAAGAAACAGTGAACAAAATTTAATGAAAAGCTACGCTGGTTGTAACTGTTATTTCCATCTGGAAATCGACAGATTCATTTTAAAGATTACGTGTACGGAATTACACTATAATAGTGAGTGAATTAAACGTAGCAAACGGTATCGTGATGGAAATGAAGAAAAAGCACTGTTATTTATGTATAAAAAAATAATATATATGTACTTATCCTATTATTTACAGCATGCTTTTGCAAAAAAACTTGCAACGTAAAACTAAAATTCCATTTAAAGTTTACTCCACGTAGTCTTTGTTTACATATAGTTCCAAATGCCCCTTCAGCGCCTCTTCAAAAAATTATCTTCCCAAGGCAATTTAGAAAAAATGAAGAAAGAGAGAAATGAATGGATCACATTGTTTTAAAAATATCTGAATATGTAATATTCCCGGAATTTTGTAAATATAATAATGAAGGAAATAATATAGTGCACTCTAGAAATGCGGGTCTAATTGCTCACGCGTAGCGATACGTAGGCAACTAGGGTGCAACAGGGAAAACAACGACAATGATACGTAGACAGCAAAATTCAAGAATTTTTCAGTTTTTAGTGATTAGCGGAAACGTGCTCACATAAGTTAATATGAGAACCCAAAACTTTTCATAAAAGTTAATCAATCAGTGTGAATACCTTGTTCCAGCAAGCCTGCGCTTAGATCTTATTTCTAGTTTCAAGTTGCTCAAATGTAGCATTTCCTCTCAAATTTCCCATATCAGCCTATGTTCAAAGATCGTGTTTAAGTATGAAAAAGAAATATATCTGCATATTTGATGCAGAATATGGTGATTTATACATCGAATAATACAATGTGACACAGAGTTGTGATATTTACAAGAATTTTTTCCCATTAAAACGGGGGCACAAAATGGCCCTTATTCAATATAGTCCTTTAAACTACATTATAGAAACTTTTATATCGAAGACTGTATCATCATATTTCTCTCAAATTATGTTATGGCCAGCACCATTTCCATCTCATCTGGTCATGTTAGTATTACCGAAATTTGATTTGAAGGAAGGTATTTCAAGGAATCTCATGACTCATGAAATGTAACCGACATTTTGACAGTATAAATTTCTTTTATAAGCGCTGGTTGATAAAAGGGTTAGAAAAATATAGTATAGAATTAAAGGAAAAGAGATACAGATTCTGTAAATTGTTTCTTGGAGTCAAAATTATTACGTCCATTTCCTTTATAGTGCTTTGATTTCTGTTTTGTTGTCCTTTAGGCAGGTAGATCGCACAGAGTAAAAGTTAAACTACATAAAAGAAAATTTTATATCGAAGACCGTATCATCATATTTTTCACTTTCTACGTTAAAATATTCCTCCATCACCGGCATGTTTGTGACATCCTTAATCAAAGATCATTGACGTTTGTTCATTTTCTAGTCAGATCACTGAACTTAACAGACGTTTCTATCTCAAACGATATTTAATTCTGATTAACTTTTAGACCTTAGAGATAAGTTTTAACTTAACCTGCCAAATGTCAGTGTACGAGTACACTAAGCTACCAAACAAATTAAACATGAAGGATATTGACTTGTGCATTCTGTTCATCAGTTTGTAATCAGACACAAGTGCACCTATCGATCAAGTGTTCGTATGAAATGAAATTAAACATTTGCATTCTTGATGTACAAAGAATATTTATATTTTTTATCCATCTATGAAAATGAAATTAAAACTATAAATCCAAGAGATAAGAGGCGTAACATCAGTCTATTATTCAGGCTGTTTATCGTTTAGGATACATGGTCCAAACCTTTGTTTATGGCACAGAATTGCAATCTGTCTTTCACCTTTCACAATTACATGTCAAGGTTACATGACTTTTGCACACGGTAAAATATAACTCGCATAATGAAGGTGATAGGTTTGATATCAAGACTGCAAAAGTCATTAATTGACAAACAAGAAACTCTGTGAAAGTAATGCCAGAAATGGACAATTCCATGTCTTAGTGACTTGATTTCTCTAGGACTATACGAAAGGAAAGTCACGAAGTTAAGAAACTAGCATATTAAAAATATTTTTTTCTTCTTTAATACCTTCTCCTGCCAAAGATTAATATTACTGATATGTAACTCATCGTAATTTGAAAGTTCATTCTCCATTTGGCATAATGAGGTCTTGTTGGTGACTGACTGGCATTTAACTATCTGTAAAATATTAGTACACGCTTAGAAAGAAATCTTTTTCTTTCAAAGAGACAGCCATGTAGAGACATTTTGTTGAACGTTTACACTTTGATGTACAAGTCATATCAGTTATGTTGCAAATGCACGGAACCATGACATGTAACTGAAAGTGTAAGAAAGTGACCTTGAATACCGTGGTCCTCCAACAGGGATTCGAAACATGTTTACTATGTCAAACGGATCTGAAGAGTAGAGATATGGTCCATGTTCCTATCATTTGCTTCCTGTTTTCCTTTGATTCACTTTACTCAATGAACATTTAAACCACATATGGTCTAGAAAACAAACTTTATTTTGGTTGTTTTGAAAATCATTATAAACTATTGCATGTGTATTCAACATGAACTTATAATCCCGACACACTTGTCGTAATTCGTAAACTGCACGTCAAACTCTCAAGATATGAGTTTTGCAAAGGTATAAATGACATGTGCTTGATATGTTTGATAAAACACATGAAACTTCATATTTCGAACTCTGCAAAAACACTTGCAGTTAACATTATTTGCATCTGAGAAAGATATTCCAAAATCTATATATCTATCGATCCATGTATCTATGTATGCATGTAAAGATACATAAGGGCCACGTTCTGAGTGTTTTTAAGATTCTGTAAATGTCTGCTTAAATATATGCAATATAGCTTTGATAGCGAACATTTTAATTGATCACATCGAGAAAAGATTTCTGACCTAAAGCACAGAGAGCAATGTTTCTGTACGGACATTTCCACTTGTTTGATTCAGAGGTTTGCTCCAAATTGATGAGCTGATTAAAGATGATGAATAATTATTTCTCTGCACTGCTGATCCGTCATCACATTAAGGGTCAGAAGAGTGATAAATAATATCTAACTCTCCACATGCACACCACTTATGCATAAGAGGGTGTATTTAAAATATAACTACATCAAAACAATCCATATTTTTAATTTGTCATATTAAAAGTATGTACAATACATTAGTCAGAGATGCTTCTTGAAATATGTACCAGACTGTCTTAGTAAATTTTAAATGTCAGTCATGACAAATTAACTAAATCTTTTGTAAAAGTAATGAGATTGATATCAAATATATTATTCCATGGCATGTTTTGTGAAACATTTTGTATTTGCTGTCCCTAAAGTACGGCTGAAACTAAATCACGTGCAAATATAGCATTTATAGCGTCACTTCAGGCATTAGCATTTATAGCATCACTTCTATGCAGCAATTTCAAAACAATTTCCACGATGTTTGCATAGTTAGAGTTTCTTGTTAGCGAGGTGTTGTCATTTGCAATTTTATTTTATTTATAAAATCTATACCCTGTATTATGCAAATGTTATTTAACGATGTGCGAGAAGCATGGAACCTTGAGTTTGAAATGAAATAAATACCAAATAGTTTGTAATTCCTTACTGTAAATATGAGTTTGCGGATGATGTATCTTAAACAAGAAATAAAGTGCATACTATACTGTTTCTTTTCTCGTCTTTTCCTTTTGGATTCGTTTCTGATTCATTCCTTCTCGAAACTTTAGTATGTATATGCCAGTTGCTTGCAACAATAAATCTGATTATGATTAATGAGAAACGTCATTTATACGTGCCAGGTAATTAATGTGATCAATGCAAATTCGATTCATTTTGTCCTAAAATGGTTATCATCTCAAAATATGAATTTGAATTGAGCCATCTTGTGATGTTCCATTACCTTTATCACTTCTTCAATTCTTGACAAAATGCCGTGTGACAGCCGGCTGATGTCGACTCGGGTTGTGTAGTATTATTGTCCCCCAGCAATTTAAAAAGTACTTCCTCCATGCAGTTTGCATATTCCTTTGTTATTAAACATCTATTCTGTTTTGAGGAATCATATTTAATATACAGACATGCGGTATATGTTCAATAAAAAACACATAAAACACTAAACTGTGTCCTGTGCGACACATTGAAACAGAGACTTTGAAGATATTTCTAAACCGTAAAGAATAGTAGCGAGAAGGACATCTAAGTTTCTCGCACTTTTTTTTATCCTCTTTCTTTTATGCTTGAATTTATTAAGGAAAGTAAGGGTTGTCTTCATAAATAAAGACGAAGTCTTGTCAATGGTAATACAACATGTTAATATGAATTTATGTTTTCAGACAACAATAGAAAGTTGTCAATCATGAAATCAGAAACTTCAAAGTAATACAACTTCAAAATTACACAATTGATATTCACACCATCTTACTTTGATTGCGAACCTATCTCTCACCTCAATTTGCACCTTTATGTGTAAACATTGGTCAGAGTTCAATGGAACACGCGCTGGGGATGTACGTTTACAAAAGACTGCTGTAATGGCACGTAGACAAATGTAACGGCACAATGTTCCGAACAGTTCTTAATAATATGACTTCAGAAATAAAAGTCTTAAAAATGATAAGTCATTTAGATGGGAAAAAATCCATTATTTCTGTGAAATGTAATTTTTAGCAAAAAGTCAGAACTTTACGGTCATAACCAGATATCGTCTCATACATATAAATGCCATACAAGTCAATTATATTTTGACTTGAAACAAAGCTAATATAGTATGACGCATATTACCCGTTTCAACGAAGGCTAGATTTTCTTGTAACAATGATGACTTTTTTCTACCTAAGGAAGGTGGCCCCTTCAGTTTATGTGATCTTTGGAAGGAATATTTTTCAAATCCAGCAATTCCGCGTAGAAGATATTGTATTGCGTTATTCTTTGAAAAAACTGAGATAATGGGTATCCATTGAAGAAACGATCAACATTTACAAATTCGTAGTAGATCGGCTTGTATAAACAGAGTTACAGCAAAATCACAGATTATACTACAGCAGAAAGTCTGATGTGTAATTTTAAGCAAAGCTTCGATATGTCTGTAGTACTATCAAGAACTATATCATGGAGTGAAAGAAATATATTTTAGCACCTTCGCAAAACTATGCCGATCACGCCATCTAGTTGTCACGTTTTCTGTTTTGTTAGAGTATAGAAATTTAAAAATAAAATGTATACCCTTCATATACCCTCTATTAATAGAAAGTGTGTTTCTTCATTGGGATAAAATAAAGTATACACCATTACATTTATTTATGGCCAAATTGTCTTTATTGTAGCATTGTAAAAAATTAGAAGATAATATATGGTCCTTTGGAATAAAGAAGTGCAATATAACGGAACGGCTTAAAACTCTCAAGTAAACTCTTTCTTTCTTTGCTGTTCGTTGTTTTAACCAACGTTGAATGTGAACGCTAATAGGAAAGAAAAATGATTTTCGCAATACACTTTAGATATAACTTGACACAAGTTTACAAGGTTTCTATATGAATATGTATTGAGCTCTTTAAGTCCTCCTTGATAGATCTATGCATGCTCAATACATTTTAATATTAATGTAGATTGTTTTGGTATTCATCAAAAGACAGACAAAATTTAAATTCTCAAATTTATCATCTTTAAACATATGGGATGTGTTAAAAAAATCAAAAACCTTATAATAATACATTAACAATCGATCACTTGCTTTCTTCTTCACTATCAATCATCCTGTAAAACTCATTATGCCAATGTGTAAGAAAACAAACCATTGGATAAGTATAAAAGCACCAGCTCTCCAACAAGCCATCACTGCTACTGTCAATCCGGAGACGAAATTTCGAGCTCCTTGTCACCACACATACAGGTAAGTAAAAGTATTCGGCACGTTAATTAACGTTGATAATTCAATCCTATATTCTACTCTGAAAAGTTTACTTTCGAAACAAATTCACAGTGTTGCTCTGTGGCCAAATGAAAACTATATCAATAAATTCATTGCCCTATATGTCATAAACAAAGTCTCTCACGCATGCTCCATATTTTAAAGTTGTGCTCTCGGGTAAAAGAGGAAGTAGACGATAGATAGTCCTACAAATGTCTTTCAAATGACTATCGGGCAATGAAAATTTCGCCTCTACATTCTTATCAATTTAAGATACTGCAATTTGGAATTATTTTTATTTTTCTGGTATAGCGTTGTTTATTCAAGAAGGATCATACCTTCTGTCAGCCGTATCCCTACCTTCCTTTCACTTTTCTCAGGTATAAATGTCTAAATATTTGTACATATAATCATAAGTACTTTGATTTCTTCATTTAACACAATAACATGAATTAAGGGTTAACAGTACGTGACATCGAGGACTATAAAAAGGTGGTTCTAATGGAACTAGAATGCGGTCATAAAACCTTAAATGTGTACTCTTTATTTGCTTGCTATTTATTTCCTTTGAGCTTTTGTTGAAGGTTTATGTCAAAATGAAAGTAATATGATTCGCGCAAACCGCTTTAACAATCTGCATGCTAGGTTCCCTTCGATTATGTCAATATCAAGCTACAAGTAAAACCCTGTCAGGCGTAATCGCAAGTTCGGGCTTTGTATTAGGCTAGTGAAACGTTGTGTCAAATATCACTTTACATTACTTTATATGGTTAATATATGAATATTGACTCAGCGTCTTCGGTCTTCTTTGATAGAGCTCTGTATTCTCCGTATATAGCGGTAGACATTTTTCATCTCGCTAAAGAAGACTATAACCATGCATTCGCTTGGTTTTGTTTCGTCATTATCAATTATTCCATTGAAATCTCCTTGACATTCTGGAAGAGAAAAATACGAGATAGGTCTGAGAGGACCATCTAATCCACAGTAACTGCCACATCAGGTCCTTCTTTATATCTCCTTTACCTTATTATCTTGTTACCGCACATACCTGTTATCTTTGAGAACAATGAATTTTTTCATCTCCTAATTAAATCTTTGTACTTGTCTGATGTATTTAATTGCCACATTGCATATGAAATAAAAGCTAGCTGCACACACAGGTGTATAGATTGTGATTTAAAATAAGTGTCGAAAAGAATTTTATTTTACATTTCAATACTATGTTTATACTTCCATATATTGTATTTGTTTTGTATTTACATTTTCTATTGGGGTCTGTATTCAGGCGTCCGTTTCTAAAGATAATTTCTCCCAGAATTGTAAATCGTCATGCAACAGAATAGTAAGGATTAGCAGAAACCCATGCATAACTCCAAATACCTATGAAATTCAGCTTGGGAAATATAAAATAAATGTAGGAGGTTCAGAGCGGAACAGGCGCGTTGGTGGCTTATTTTATTTGACTACTTTGCACAAAATGAAACTTGATCTTTAAGGAATATACATTTTTGTGGACGTCGGATTCGTATTCGTTCGTTATTATACATTGATCGATGTCTATTAAACTTAGGCATGTCATTTTCTGTGAATTTCATTTGTTGGACAGACGAGAATGAAGGCTGTACTAGTTCTCCTAGCTTGCATGGTTTGTTCCATCGTAGCCCTCCCACAAAGTGGTTACAGCGGCCTGAGTGGATATGGTGGATACAGCGGTGGAATCCCCTGGGGATTTGGCGGTGGATATGGTGGATACGGTGGGCTTTGGGGTGGAGTTGGTGGTTGGGGTCAATTCCCTCACATCAAGCCCCATCACATCAAGCCCCGTGCGAAGTAAGAACTACTACTCTTCATCTTTGGCCTTTATAGTATCTGTTAGAGAGGTGACATATTGTGTTTCTTCAGAATAAGTTCTTCACTACAATGTCCTCTGACTCGCTGTATATCTGAACTCTTACAATTTGAAGTAGTCACATAGTCGCTTTTCGGAGTTCATAGTAATATTGTATTAGTTGTGAATTGCATGTACCAATCCAACCAGTACATTTTCCACTTATTCTTTTTTTATATTTTACAGCTATTAACAGGATACGATACAAATAAAGACTGAGCCACAAGCGATGGAAATAAGACGCCTTACTTGGAATATTTTACATTCGCATTCTTATCTAGTACCCCAATAAATTTGTTTGACTGATAAGAGATACAAGAGTTGTTTTTGTCATGATATTCATTGCACAGTACAAGCTTCCATCTCTCACTATTACTGTTTAGGCAGACACCTATGTGCATAAACCTCTAGTTTTCTAGAAACATTCCCAAAAATGCTTTCATAGCTTTGCGTAGAATGTACGTATATATATGCTGCATAGAATGAAAGTATTTCTGGACTGAATGTGGCTAAGATTGGCCTAGCTAGTTTTCGAGGATGTTAGAAGGAAATTCTACTTTCCTGAAATTGATAGACTTTTCCAGCAGATTGGAAGATACTCCAATGTCTCCTGCATCCATATATAAGAAGCGGCCAAGCGTTTAACAGCGTCTCCAATGACCTGTCGTCTCATGATAGGCCGGAATTTCCTAGTCTGTCGTCGCAGAATTGGACTTGCAGATAAGAACCTGCCGTCGAACTATTAACCGGCAGCTTAAAGCATATTGCTGCATAACTGGCCAGCAAATCATAAAGCACCAGTACATAATAAGCCAACAACTCTATGTTTGTTGTCCCATAATCGATTGGTAGGTCAAAACCATTTCAATTGCTTCCATATATAATATTAAGTGGATAATGCAGACCACAATTTTGTTCAGCTTTGAGCTATAGTCGGCTACATATGGTGAATATTAGATGTACATATTTCCCATATCACTATAAAATGCCATAGAGATAAAGAATTTTAAACTGGAATTAGAATCAAAATCAGCGTAAATGGCCGCCAAATGGAAAACTACAATGTTGTGGGTAATATCATGAGCGGTGATGTAATTGTCCAATGTGATAGTGAGCTAACTTGGATGGTGTTCACTTTCTTTACATTATTGCCAACTCTTAGAATCATTGCAGTTCGCACCCTGTATAAAGTAAACTAAAACTGGGCCATCTATCTAAAGACGGTATTGGGAGCCGAATCCGTTTTCATATTACTGTTGCTATGCAAGTTTAGTAACTGCAATTGCAGGAAGAGAAAACAGTCTCATAGGACGAAGATAAAAATGGCGATGGCAGCTCCAATGACCCTAGAAATAATGCAAATTAGGAGAAATGGAGAATTAAAATGTCAATGGAAATTAAACATAATCTTAATATTCGTACCCAAGATCAACAAACAAAAACACATACGGCAGAGGAACCTCCCAATACTGATCCGCAAGGAATACAGAAAACTAAGTACCAAACATTAATGAGATGTATAGGGAGCCAAAATTCCTAGCCACGTACTCCAATGTCATCAGATAATAAAAATGATTATATTCAGATCTTAGAGGATCCATCTTAGAAACCGATAAGCAAATTATTTCGGCCTTCTCCATAGCTGAGTGATCAATGTGTGCAAATTGACAGAAATGAAAATACAATAAAATAGCACAACACTACTCGTATGCACCTATTTTAGATTTTGAAAATATCCAACTCACCAAATCTGAACTATTTGGAGAAACGGGATGTCGCCCTTTAATCCAAGCAACACCATCAGATTCACACACTTATCAGAACAGTAAGCATGGGTATTGGAGACTTTAAAATAAGTTTGACCAAACTGATGGAAATTACAAATTAGTAGACATAACAAAGAATAACGGACAGAAAGCATTTACACAAATCACATAAGTAATTTCGTAGTCCAACTAAAATCAGCAAGTCACCGAAATATGCAAACAGATACATTGAAATGTGTTAACAGTACATACGAATTGTGTTCTTTCTATTCATGAGGAAGATGTATTTCGGTAGGCTACAATAACTACTATTATTTTAAAGCACATAACGCACATCATGAAAAATGTTTATACAGACATTGGGGTGATATTGATAGCCATGAAAATGAATAGTTTTCATTTCAAACGTTCAATATTTTATATTTGTTATTTAAATTATGTTATGGCCAGCACCATTTCCATCTCATCTGGTCATGTTAGTATTACCGAAAATTGATTTGAAGGAAGGTATTTCAAGGAATCTCAAGACTCATGAAATGTAACCGAAATTTTGGCAGTTTAAATTTCTGTTATAAGCGCTGGTTGATAAAAGGACTCTAAAAATATAATATAGAATTAAAGGAAAACAGATACAGATTCCATAAAATGTTTCTTGGAATCAAAATTATTACGTCCATTTCCTTTATGGTGCTTTGAATTATGTTTTGTTATCCTTTAGGCAGGTAGATCGCACAGATTAAAAGGACTATATTGACTAAGGGCCATTTTCTGCCCCCTCTCCAAATGTCCTCATATGATGTATGCTGTACACATGAGGTGGTTAACATTTATGTCTGACATCAGTTTTGTGTTCACGTGTCCGTTGCCATGGTTACAGGGTGTCAAAACACTATCAAGAAAGACATGAAAAGTTGTCATCTTTTCCATTTACTTCTCATATATACTGCTTTACCATGAGCTATTCACTCAGTTTCGAATTTGTAATATGCATTTTTATTATTTTAGGGGTTATAAAGCTCTATAAATAAAGTTTAGTTTCTAAAACTATTCCAAAATGGTCCGTCATAGACAAAAATAGAATATCGAACTTACATGTCAACTGAGAACTGTTTCCAAAATACCTTGACAAAAAGGTACTTAATCATAAAATACAAAACTTTTTCCTCAATAAAATATTGTTTAATATTATTGAACGATATTTAATATTATTGAATTATTTAAATGATTGTTTGATATTATTGAATATGACTGTAAAGGAGGCGTTAATAGGGGCATGTAGGTTCGCTTCTTAGCCGATTACATGGGTTTGTTACCTTCACTGGAAATGGCATACGTTCTTTATGTATTTATGTACTTTATCCTTATATTTTCACGGCTATATAACACACACACACACACACACACACACACACACACACACACACACACACACACACTACTGTGTTTCTATCTTTAAAAAGAAAAAAAATAAATTGTCTTCCACATCCCTTGACGTAGCCTAGAGTCAACTATAATCTATTTATAAACTATGTATTCATCCGTAAAGATATAATATGGACATTAATAAGAAGTAAAACACTATTGGTTCAGCACTTTTAATGAACTTCTGAAAATTGTGAAATATGTTTTAGAAGTAATGGCATTGGAGAATACAGGAAAGAAACAGACTATAGGTATTGTACTCTCTAGAGCTTTTGCGTCTATTTTTAAACCAGCGCGTGAATACTGCATAATACTGCATACAGTTGTCTGTGAAATGAGAGTATGTACACGTTTATAAAGAACATACACCTATAATGACCAAATGAAAACGCAATCATTTTATTATTCGTTTTGCAAATGTTATTTACCAGCAGATAGAGTCTGCAGAGATGGTGATTTTACATCGTGCAAGATTCGGGGATTTATAGAATGAATGCAAATTTCAAGGAATTTTTGCAACAAGTTTGCGCATAAACTTGGATGAAAAACGAGTCAAAGTAAGTATTGTTCTACCTTTTCATTCTTTAACGTAACTATATATGACTATACATTCTCTCTCTCTCTCTCATGAACATGTAGGCCTATATTCAGTTCCTTGTAGCGACTTACAACTGGGGCCCTCCATGGGGGCAATGAAGAAATTCCAAAACGTATATAAAAATTTTAACGAATAAAATAACGTTATATGAATATGTGTTCATATATACTATTAAAGTAAAGCTAGTCACATTATTACATTGACTACTATAATTTGACAGAGGTTTCGAAGGCAAATTTTGTGCATTTCAGTACTGTATACTATACATGTAGGCCGACATGCTTGTCCGTATTCCTACGCAAAAATCATGCGAATATCTCGCCGTAAGGCTTTCTATATAACCGGAGGTTCAGAGAACTGTTAAAATGACGATCTGTGCAAGGAAGAGACGACGCAGCATCTGATTAAAAAATGCACTCACAAAACATATATTACCTAACGGTAGCAGTTAACCAAAACTAATAGCAAATCATGATGATAATAACACACAGGGGCTCGTATCGTTGCTTACAATTTAATTGTCATACATGCAGACCCGGCTGCGAAGTGCGCGATGCATACAGGCGCCTTTTCATTTCCTGTTCGTTTTATCCAAAATTTATTTGAAGAAAAAGATTGGAAAGGCGCTTGGAAAGGCGTCAAACATTCATCGCACACACAAGAAAAACACCACGCGCAGGGCCTGTATACATGTATGACAATTAAATTGTAAGCAACGATACGAGCCCCTGTGTAGTAACGTCCCCACTCATCCACCCACAATATGACTCAGAGGTGATATACTCCTGCCGTCTGTACAGTTGAGATGAGCAACTGTTACTGTAATTGATATTCTTTTGGTATATTAACCTTGGACCCTCTTAGATTCACTGGGAGATGACCAGACAGAACTTGCAATGACTGCACAGTCATCAGGGAGCATAAAAAGCATTAAAAATCAACTATTCAGGCCAACATGGACATAAAAAGTCATATTATTAATGAGTATGTCTTAAAAATATACCTTTTTGTATTCATTTGAATGTGGTATGTACATTGCCAGATTACCCATTAAGCATACTAATCACGTGCTTAGCGCACCAGCCCAACAGGGGCACCAGAAAAAAAATTATAATTACTTGATGATGATAAAATTGAATGAATCATATTTGATCATATTTTTGTTTTTAACATTTCACATTTAGTAGAGGGGGTGGAGTGCTATAATATTTTCAGTGATGAGGGCCCTGGTAGGCCTTAATCTGGCAATTGTTATATATTATCATTCTCTCTTCCTTAATGTCACACAAATAAGATGACATAATAATGGAAACATCATGATATGGATGACAATTCAAATTATACAAAAATATCATTTGCCTTGCAACATAAAAGGAGCCAGATGAATACTGATAAAAGTAGTGGTCAGAGTGGAGAAAAACGACTCATTTCATACCCCATTGTCATATTCATACTCTGGAATAGATGATGGATCCTTAAGATGATTAATTAGTGATGCTTTCTTTGTCAACTCATCATTTACCCATCTTTTGCAGCCAGGAAACCATAGGAAACTAGATACATGGGCACAACATCCAACAACCCGAACACCAACCTTGCAGGTACAATACCATCTTTTGATGGAGTCCATGGAATATTTCAGCTTGTATTGGATCCCCAGCGAATGGAATTTATTTTTGGAGTGGTGAGAATCGATTTTTACATGTACTGACCTGGAAAATCCATGCATGCCATAACCTCATAATGCCCCTCCTCTGTGCGATCCTCATGTGTATACTTTGGAGCCTGTTTGACTTGATAGATGCCTCTAGTGATGTCATGCAGGTAATCAACTTATATCCTGGGGAATTCATTCAGTTTCCAAGTTGATGCATCCATCTTGAAGTACAATTTGTGCTTATTCAGCAAATTATTCTCTTGAACCTTATTCAGTTACAGGAATTGATTCATTTTCAAGCCAAAAATGTGGAAATAGTCATCATCGAATAAGGAAGAAGGAACATCAAAGTTAAGATATGACTTTGTTTGAATTAGTTTCTTCACATTTTGTACAAGTGATTTAATATCTGTACTTGGAAAGTTTTCATCAAACTCGCAGGGATTCGTTAGTGAAGTAGAAGATTTCCAAATGGAATTTGCAACAGCTACTATTTGACTTTATAAAAGTACTACACTCTGCAAATGACTGGGTTATATCACATATTGGGACATTAACAAGATAATTTTGATGCCCATATGGTATTTTACATACAACACAATGTCTATGAGATCTTGATGTCGATGGAATTTGAAGTTGAATTGATTGTGGGTCTTTTATGGCAGCATTTGAAGTGTTTTAGACCATTCACCAAATTCTCATATCTGACTTAATGTGTCATTTGTTGGGTGCTTTTCATACATTTGCACGCATTAACTTTGGCAGTCATATTTAGTCTATAATGATACACAGAGCCTGCGAATTCCACATAATCAGTTCTTTTAGGGATGAGGCCAGAAACTGATTTTATGAACAGTATCTAAAAGAAACAACTTGGCTTATTATGTATTAATTATCTTAATTTTTGTTTTATATCATAAATTCTTGTGACATCCATTATGTCATGTTACATCCCAACACTCTCCCTCCTCCATGTTTGTTTTCACTTAAAAATATAGGTAGATGTACATTCTCTAAGTATTATTATTAATGCTATTCTTATTATTATTATTAGTATTATTATTATTATTAGTAGTAGTAGTAGTAGTAGTAGTTGTAGTATTTTTAATAGTACTAATATTAGTCATAGTAGTGGTAATTATATTGAAGCATGATGTCCTTTGACTAAAAGATTTTCATCTGTAATTGTTATTATTTTTATGATTTTCTGTTGTTATAATCAGTAAATTTATAAAGTTATGATGTTATCATTTAATGAATAAAGAAAATATGCCATTGCAATAAATATGCAGTATTTCGATAAATAGATCGAAGAAACTTGTTTTGTTTATTTTCATTTTTGCAGGTTAGAGGGTAGGAATAATACCATTATTCTTTTCAATTAACAAACCATAACTCAATTCTCTTACTTTAGCTTCCTTCCTGACCTTTGCAACATGTTTACCACTGTTTGGAAACAAAATGTGTCATTTCTAATTTCAGTAATTTCTATAAAAATCATTGCTTTAGTAGGCAAGTAAAAGAATTTGTCAGTCCAAAACCAGTTTTTCTTGATTTCGAGGAGTGATGAGGAAAATGTGATAAAACATTAAGTCTTAAAAAGTTTAGCATAAACTAACATGTATAAAAACAATTATACTATATAACTATGGAATAATAATCGCTTCACAACACTGGTTCCACCACAATCATTTTCTGATGCAAAGATACTTGCCGCTCTCCTCTAGTATCCTTTCAGATGAAT
Source organism: Megalonaias nervosa (assembly GCA_016617855.1). Classification (NCBI taxonomy): domain Eukaryota; kingdom Metazoa; phylum Mollusca; class Bivalvia; order Unionida; family Unionidae; genus Megalonaias; species Megalonaias nervosa. The sequence continues at coordinate 38,948 of JAECUM010026524.1, forward strand.
ATTATACCCACAAAAATTATTACACCTTAGAAACATTATATTGATTTGCAAATGATTGAGGCTCATATAATTGCTGGTTTCTTGCATAGAAATATTGCAAATAATAGTTTCAATTAAAAAATCATAAATCAGTTCAGTTACTGGGCTTCTATCGCGACTGTGGACAAGGTTCCCACTGTTTGGAAATGGTTTTCAATTTCAGTAATTGTTAGAAATATCATTGATGTAGTAAGCAAGTTTAAAATGTTTATGTCAGTCTAAAACCGATTTTTCTTCATGTGGATGAGTGCACCGTAAAATGATAAAAATTCAGTATGAAAATATATTGAATATAAATAAACTTGTATGAAAGTTATAATATCTAATTATGGAAGAATAACCGCTTCACAACACTGGTTCCGATACCATTATTTTATGATGCAGACATGATTAGCAACCCTTGTACATCGGGGCTCGTATCATTGCTTACAATCTACCTTCTCATTGGCCAACTGAACGTAAGTTATAAACAAATGCAGGACGTCATTTTCTTTTAACCAATGAGAGGACAGTATTCCATTCAGCTGGATTTCACTTGTATACTAAGCGGGTGCGATCATGGCCATGTCGATTAATAGCGTGGGAAAATGGTATGGCATTCCTTAAAGGTATGATAGTAAGTCAAACTTCGGATACGCATACAAAGTCGAATGCCTGACCTAAACATCGGTACCAAATTTATTACGCTACGCTATGTATCTTGAAATATCAGCGTTTATTCTTAAATAGGTCGCGCGAGAAATGAGAGAAGTTTCCTCCCTTGTTATTCTATAGTACATGTATGAAAGGTAAATTGTAAGCAACGATACGAGCCCCTGTGCCCTTGTATAGTTCTATTTTAGATGAATAGCATATTGATAAAAAAAATGTTACTTTGCACGACATAAAAATAAAATGATTTTCAAATTGCTCATTATTTTTGTTGGTTTTGAAAACTGAGCAGTTACTAATTTTATTTCAAACCTGTAAATTGACAGCTGTTAATATTATGGATATTAGTTCTTAAAAAGAAAGAAGAAACTTTGGGGATTTGAACTTGATGCGACAGTTTGGCACAATAATGCTATACCATTTGAGCTATTAAAGCTTCCGTTGTTGTAACTGTATGTCACGTAGATGACACATTTCTTCCAAGCAGATTTCTATAACTGCAGACCATCCTTTCTTGTTTGCCCAGATAATGCTTCAATTTTAAAGAATTAAGATTGTTATTATCTAAAGAAAGAAACAGTGAACAAAATTTAATGAAAAGCTACGCTGGTTGTAACTGTTATTTCCATCTGGAAATCGACAGATTCATTTTAAAGATTACGTGTACGGAATTACACTATAATAGTGAGTGAATTAAACGTAGCAAACGGTATCGTGATGGAAATGAAGAAAAAGCACTGCTATTTATGTATAAAAAAATAATATATATGTACTTATCCTATTATTTACAGCATGCTTTTGCAAAAAAACTTGCAACGTAAAACTAAAATTCCATTTAAAGTTTACTCCACGTAGTCTTTGTCTACATATAGTTCCAAATGCCCCTTCAGCGCCTCTTCCAAAAATTATGTTCCCAAGGCAATTTAGAAAAAATGAAGAAAGAGAGAAATGAATGGATCACATTGTTTTAAAAATATCTGAATATGTAATATTCCCGGAATTTTGTAAATATAATAATGAAGGAAATAATATAGTGCACTCTAGAAATGCGGGTCTAATTGCTCACGGGTAGCGATACGTAGGCAACTAGGGTGCAACAGGGAAAACAACGACAATGATACATAGACAGCAAAATTCAAGAATTTTTCAGTTTTTAGTGATTAGCGGAAACGTGCTCACATAAGTTAATATGAGAACCCAAAACTTTTCATAAAAGTTAATCAATCAGTGTGAATACCTTGTTCGAGCAAGCCTGCGCTTAGATCTTATTTCTAGTTTCAAGTTGCTCAAATGTAGCATTTTCTCTCAAATTCCCATACCAACCTATGTTCAAAGGTCGTGTTTAAGTATGAAAAAGAAATATATCTGCATATTTGATGCAGAATATGGTGATTTATACATCGAATAATACAATGTGACACAGAGTTGTGATATTTACAAGAATTTTTTTCCCATTAAAACGGGGGCACAAAATGGCCCTTATTCAATATAGTCCTTTAAACTACATTATAGAAACTTTTATATCGAAGACTGTATCATCATATTTCTCTCAAATTATGTTATGGCCAGCACCATTTCCATCTCATCTGGTCATGTTAGTATTACCGAAATTTGATTTGAAGGAAGGTATTTCAAGGAATCTCAAGAATCGTGAAATGTAACCGAAATTTTGGCAGTTTAAATTTCTTTTATAAGCGCTGGTTGATAAAAAGACTCTAAAAATATAATATAGAATTAAAGGAAAACAGATACAGATTCCATAAAATGTTTCTTGGAATCAAAATTATTACGTCCATTTCCTTTATGGTGCTTTGAATTATATTTTGTTGTCCTTTAGGCAGGTAGATCGCACAGATTAAAAGGACTATATTGACTAAGGGCCATTTTCTGCCCCCTCTCCAAATGTCCTCATATGATGTATGCTGTACACATGAGGTGGTTAACATTTATGTCTGACATCAGTTTTGTGTTCACGTGTCCGTTGCCATGGTTACAGGGTGTCAACCATGAAAGTCTGATGTGTAATTTTAAGCAAAGCTTCGATATGTCTGTAGTACTATCTAGAACTATATCATGGAGTGAAAGAAATATATTTTAGTACCTTCGCAAAACTATGCCGATCACGCCATCTAGTTGTCACGTTTTCTGTTTTGTTAGAGTATAGAAATTTAAAAATAAAATGTATACCCTTCATATACCCTCTATTAATAGAAAGTGTGTTTCTTCATTGGGATAAAATAAAGTATACACCATTACATTTATTTATGGCCAAATTGTCTTTATTGTAGCATTGTAAAAAATTAGAAGATAATACATGGTGCTTTGGAATAAAGAAGTGCAATATAACGGAACGGCTTAAAACTCCCAAGTAAACTCTTTCTTTCTTTGCTGTTCGTTGTTTTAACCAACGTTGAATGTGAACGCTAATAGGAAAGTAAAATGATTTTCGCAATACACTTTAGATATAACTTGACACAAGTTTACAAGGTTTCTATATGAATATTTATTGAGCTCTTTAAGTCCTCCTTGATAGATCTATGCATACTCAATACATTCTAATATTAATGTAGATTGTTTTGGTATTCATCAAAAGACAGACAAAATTTAAATTCTCAAATTTATCATCTTTAAACATATGGGATGTGTTAAAAAAAAATCAAAAACCTTATAATAATACAATAACAATCGATCACTTGCTTTCTTTCTTCACTATCAATCATCCTGTAAAACTCATTATGCCAATGTGTAAGAAAACAAACCATTGGATAAGTATAAAAGCACCAGCTCTCCAGGAAGCCACCACTTCAACTTTCACTCCGGAGACGAAATTTAGAGCTCCTTGTCACCACACATACAGGTAAGTAAAAATATTCGGCACGTTAATTAACGTTGATAATTCAATCCTATATTCTACTCTGAAAAGTTTACTTTCGAAACAAATTCACAGTGTTGCTCTGTGGCCAAATGAAAACTATATCAATAAATTCATTGCCCTATATGTGATAAACAAAGTCTCTCACGCATGCTCCATATTTTAAAGTTGTGCTCTCGGGTAAAAGAGGAAGTAGACGATAGATAGTCCTACAAATGTCTTTCAAATGACTATCGGGCAATGAAAATTTCGCCTCTACATTCTTATCAATTTAAGATACTGCAATTTGGAATTATTTTTATTTTTCTGGTATAGCGTTGTTTATTCAAGAAGGATCATACCTTCTGTCAGCCGTATCCCTATCTTCCTTTCACCTTTCTCAGGTATAAATGTCTAAATATTTGTTCATATAATCATAAGTACTTTGATTTCTTCATTTAACACAATAACATGAATTAAGGGTTAACAGTACGCGACATCGAGGACTATAAAAAGGTGGTTCTAATGGAACTAGAATGCGGTCATAAAACCTTAAATGTGTACTCTTTATTTGCTTGCTATTTATTTCCTTTGAGCTTTTGTTGAAGGTTTATGCCAAAATGAAAGTAATATGATTCGCGCAAACCGCTTTAACAATCTGCATGCTAGGTTCCCTTCGATTATGTCAATATCAAGCTACAAGTAAAACTCTGTCAGGCGTAATCGCAAGTTCGGGCTTTGTATTAGGCTAGTGAAACGTTGTGTCAAATATCACTTTACATTACTTTATATGGTTAATATATGAATATTGACTCAGCGTCTTCGGTCTTCTTTGATAGAGCTCTGTATTCTCCGTATATAGCGGTAGACATTTTTCATCTCGCTAAAGAAGACTATAACCATGCATTCGCTTGGTTTTGTTTCGTCATTATCAATTATTCCATTGAAATCTCCTTGACATTCTGGAAGAGAAAAATACGAGATAGGTCTGAGAGGACCTTCTAATCCACAGTAACTGCCACATCAGGTCCTTCTTTATATCTCCTTTACCTTATTATCTTGTTACCGCACATACCTGTTATCTTTGAGAACAATGAATTTTTTCATCTCCTAATTAAATCTTTGTACTTGTCTGATGTATTTAATTGCCACATTGCATATGAAATAAAAGCTAGCTGCACACACAGGTGTATAGATTGTGATTTAAAATAAGTGTCGAAAAGAATTTTATTTTACATTTCAATACTATGTTTATACTTCCATATATTGTATTTGTTTTGTATTTACATTTTCTATTGGGGTCTGTATTCAGTCGTCCGTTTCTAAAGATAATTTCTCCCAGAATTGTAAATCGTCATGCAACAGAGCAGTAAGGATTAGCAGAAACCCATGCATAACTCCAAATATCTATGAAATTCAGCTTGGGAAATATAAAATAAATGTAGGAGATTCAGAGCGGAACAGGCGCTTTGGTGGCTTATTTTATTTGACTACTTTGCGCAAAATGAAACTTGATCCTTAAGGAATATACATTTTTGTGGACGTCGGATTCGTATTCGCTCGTTATTATACATTGATCGATGGCTATTAAACTAAGGCATGTAATTTTCTGTGAATTTCATTTGTTGGACAGACGAGAATGAAGGCTGTACTAGTTCTCCTGGCTTGCATGGTTTGTGCCATCGTAGCCCTCCCACAAAGTGGTTACAGCGGCCTGAGTGGATATGGTGGATACAGCGGTGGAATCCCCTGGGGATTTGGCGGTGGATATGGTGGATACGGTGGGCTTTGGGGTGGAGTTGGTGGTTGGGGTCAATTCCCTCACATCAAGCCCCATCACATCAAGCCCCGTGCGAAGTAAGAACTACTACTCTTCATCTTTGGCCTTTATAGTATCTGTTAGAGAGGTGACATATTGTGTTTCTTCAGAATAAGTTCTTCACTACAATGTCCTCTGACTCGCTGTATATCTGAACTCTTACAATTTGAAGTAGTCACATAGTCGCTTTTCGGAGTTCATAGTAATATTGTATTAGTTGTGAATTGCATGTACCAATCCAACCAGTACATTTTCCACTTATTCTTTTTTTATTTTTACAGCTATTAACAGGATACGATACAAATAAAGACTGAGCCACAAGCGATGGAAATAAGACGCCTTACTTGGAGTATTGTTACATTCACATTCTTATCTAGTACCCCAATAAATTTGTTTGACTGATAAGAGATACAAGAGTTGTTTTTGTCATGATATTCATTGCACTGTACAAGCTTCCATCTCTCACTATTACTGTTTAGACAGACACCTATGTGCATAAACCTCTAGTTTTCTAGAAACATTCCCAAAAATGCTTTCATAGCTTTGCGTAGAATGTACGTATATATATATATATTTCTGGACTGAATGTGGCTAAGATTGGCCTAGCTAGTTTTCGAGGATGTTAGAAGGAAATTCTACTTTCCTGAAATTGATAGACTTTTCCAGCAGATTGGAAGATACTCCAATGTCTCCTGCATCCATATATAAGAAGCGGCCAAGCGTTTAACAGCGTCTCCAATGACCTGTCGTCTCATGATAGGCCGGAATTTCCTAGTCTGTCGTCGCAGAATTGGACTTGCAGATAAGAACCTGCCGTCGAGCTATTAACCGGCTGCTTAAAACATATTGCTGCATAACTGGCCAGCAAATCATAAAGTACCAGTGCATAATAAACCAACAACTTTATGTTAGTTGTCCCATAATCGATCGGTAGGTCAAAACCTATTCAATTGCTTCCATATATACTATTAAGTAGATAATGCGGACCTCAATATTGTGCAGCTTTGAGCTATAGTCGGCTACATATGGTGAATATTAGATGTACATATTTCCCATATCACTATAAAATGCCATAGAGATAAAGAATTTTAAACTGGAATTAGAATCAAAATCAGCTTAAATGGCCGCCAAATGGAAAACTACAATGTTGTGGGTGATGTAATTGTCCAATGTGATAGTGAGCTAACTTGGATGGTGTTCACTTTCTTTACATTATTGCCAACTCTTAGAATCATTGCAGTTCACACCCTGTATAAAGTAAAATAAAACTGGGCCATCTATCTAAAGACGGTATTGGGAGCCGAATCCGTTCTCATATTACTGTTGCTATGCAAGTTTGGTAACTGCAATTGCAGGGAGAGAAAACAGTCTCATAGGACAAAGATAAAAATGGCGATGGCAGCTCCAATGACCCTAGAAATAATGCAAATTAGGAGAAATGGAGAATTGAAATGTTAATGGAAATTAAAACATAATCTTAATATTCGTACCCAAGATCAACAAACAAAAACACATACGGCAGAGGAACCTCCCAATACTGATCCGCAAGGAATACAGAAAACTAAGTACCAAACATTAATGAGATGTATAGGGAGCCAAAATTCCTAGCCACGTACTCCGATGTCATCAGATAATAAAAATGATTATATTCAGATCTTAGAGGATCCATCTTAGACACCGATAAGCAAAATATTTCGGCCTACTCCATAGTTGAGTGATCAATGTGTGCAAATTGACAGAAATGAAAATACAATAAAATAGCACAACACTACTCGTATGCACCTATTTTAGATTTTGAAAATATCCAACTCACCAAATCTGAACTTTTTGGAGAAACGGGATGTCGCCATTTAATCCAAGCAACACCATCAGATTCACACACTTATCAGAACAGCAAGCATGGGTATTGGAGACTTTAAAATAAGTTTAACCAAACTAAAGGAAAGTAATTTCGTAGTCCAACTAAAATCAGCAAGTCACCGAAATATGCAAACAGATACATTGAAATGTGTTAACAGTACATACGAATTGTGTTCTTTCTATTCATGAGGAAGATGTATTTCGGTAGGCTACAATAACTACTATTATTTTAAAGCACATAACGCACATCATGAAAAATGTTTATACAGACATTGGGGTGATATTGATAGCCATGAAAATGAATAGTTTTCATTTCAAACGTTCAATATTTTATATTTGTTATTTAAATTATGTTATGGCCAGCACCATTTCCATCTCATCTGGTCATGTTAGTATTACCGAAAATTTGATTTGAAGGAAGGTATTTCAAGGAATCTCAAGACTCATGAAATGTAACCGAAATTTTGGCAGTTTAAATTTCTTTTATAAGCGCTGGTTGATAAAAGGACTCTAAAAATATAATATAGAATTAAAGGAAAACAGATACAGATTCCATAAAATGTTTCTTGGAATCAAAATTATTACGTCCATTTCCTTTATGGTGCTTTGAATTATGTTTTGTTGTCCTTTAGGCAGGTAGATCGCACAGATTAAAAGGACTATATTGACTAAGGGCCATTTTCTGCCCCCTCTCCAAATGTCCTCATATGATGTATGCTGTACACATGAGGTGGTTAACATTTATGTCTGACATCAGTTTTGTGTTCACGTGTCCGTTGCCATGGTTACAGGGTGTCAAAACACTATCAAGAAAGACATGAAAAGTTGTCATCTTTTCCATTTACTTCTCATATATACTGCTTTACCATGAGCTATTCACTCAGTTTCGAATTTGTAATATGCATTTTTATTATTTTAGGGGTTATAAAGCTCTATAAATAAAGTTTAGTTTTTAAAACTATTCCAAAATGGTCCGTCATAGACAAAAATAGAATATCGAACTTAAATGTCAACTGAGAACTGTTTCCAAAATACCTTGACAAAAAGGTACTTAATCATAAAATACAAAACTTTTTCCTCAATAAAATGTTGTTTAATATTACTGAATGATATTTAATATTATTGAATTATTTAAATGATTGTTTGATATTATTGAATATGACTGTAAAGGAGGCGTTAATAGGGGCATGTAGGTTCGCTTCTTAGCCGATTACATGGGTTTGTTACCTTCACTGGAAATGGCATACGTTCTTTATGTATTTATGTACTTTTATCCTTATATTTTCACGGCTATAACACACACACACACACACACACACACACACACACACACACACACACACACACACTACTGTGTTTCTATCTTTAGAAAGAAAAAAAATAAATTGTCTTCCACATCCCTTGACGTAGCCTAGAGTCAACTATAATCTATTTATAAACTATGTATTCATCCGTAAAGATATAATATGGACATTAATAAGAAGTAAAACACTATTGGTTCAGCACTTTTAATGAACTTCTGAAAATTGTGAAATATGTTTTAGAAATAATGGCATTGGAGAATACAGGAAAGAAACAGACTATAGGTATTGTACTCTCTAGAGCTTTTGCGTCTATTTTTAAACCAGCGCGTGAATACTGCATAACACTGCATACAGTTGTCTGTGAAATGAGAGTATGTACACGTTTATAAAGAACATACACCTATAATGACCAAATGGAAACACAATCATTTTATTATTCGTTTTGCAAATGTTATTTATCAGCACTTAGAGTCTGCAGAGATGGTGATTTTACATCGTGCAAGATTCGGGGATTTATAGAATGAATGCAAATTTCAAGGAATTTTTGCAACAAGTTTGCGCATAAATTTGGATGAAAAACGAGTCAAAGTAAGTATTGTTCTACCTTTTCATTCTTTAACGTAACTATATATGACTATACATTCTCTCTCTCTCTCTCTCTCTCTCTCTCTCTCTCTCATGAACATGTAGGCCTATATTCAATTCTTTGTAGCGACTTACAACTGGGGCCCTCCATGGGGGCAATGAAGAAATTCCAAAACGTATATAAAAATTTTAACGAATGAAATAACGTTATATGTATATGTGTTCATATATACTATTAAAGTAAAGCTAGTCACATTATCGAAGGCAAACTTTGTACGTTTCAGTACTGTATACTATACATGTAGGCCGACATGCTTGTCCGTATTTCTACGCAAAAATCATGCGAATATCTCGCCGTAAGGCTTTCTATATAACCGGAGGTTCAGAGAAGTGTTAAAATGACGATCTGTGAAAGGAGGAGACGACGAAGCATCTGATTAAAAAATGCACTCACAAAACATATATTACCTAACGGTAGCAGTGAACCAGAACTAATGGCAAATCATGATGATAGTAACGCACAGGGGCTCGTATCGTTGCTTATAATTTAATTGTCATACATGCAGACCCGGCTGCGAAGTACGCGATGCATACAGGCGCCTTTTCATTTCCTGTTCGTTTTATTCGCAATTTATTTGAAAAATAAATTGGAAAGGCGCTTGGAAAGGCGTCAAATATTCATCGCACACACAAGAAAAACACCACGCGCCGGGCCTGTATACATGTATGACAATTAAATTGTAAGCAACGATACGAGCCCCTGTGTAGTAACGTCCCCACTCATCCACCCACAATATGACCCAGAAGTGATATACTCCTGCCGTCTGTACAGTTGAGATGAGCAACTGTTACTGTAATTGCCATTCTTTTGGTATATTAACCTTGGACCCTCTTAGATTCACTGGGAGATGACCAGACAGAACTTGCAATGACTCCACAGTCATCAGGGAGAATAAAAAGCATTAAAAATAAACTATTCAGGCCAACATGGACATAAAAAGTCATATTATTAATGAGTATGTCTTAAAAATATACCTTTTTGTATTCATTTGAATGTGGTATGTACATTGCAAGATTACCCATTAAGCATACTAATCACGTGCTTACCGCACCAGCCCAACAGGGGCACCAGAAAAAAATTATAATTACTTGATGATGATAAAATTGAATCAATCATATTTGATCATGTTTTTGTTTTTAACATTTCACATTTAGTAGAGGGGGTGGAGTGCTATAATATTTTCAGTGATGAGGGCCCTGGTAGGCCTTAATCTGGCAATTGTTATATATTATCATTCTCTCTTCCTTAATGTCACACAAATAAGATGACATAATAATGGAAACATCATGATATGGATGACAATTCAAATTATACAAAAATATCATTTGCCTTGCAACATAAAAGGAGCCAGATGAATACTGATAAAAGTAGTGGTCAGAGTGTAGAAAAACAATTCATTTCATACCCCATTGTCATATTCATATTCTGGAATAGATGATGCATCCTTAAGATGACTAATTAGTGATGCTTTCTTTGTCAACTCATCATTTACCCATCTTTTGCAGCCAGGAAACCATAGGAAACTAGATACATGGGCACAACATCCAACAACCCGAACACCAACCTTGCAGGTACAATACCATCTTTTGATGGAGTCCATGGAATATTTCAGCTTGTTTTGGATCCCCAGCGAATGGAATTTATTTTTGGAATGGTGAGAATGGATTTTTACATGTAACTGACCTGGAAAATCCATGCATGCCATAACCTCATAATGCCCCTCCTCTGTGCGATCCTCATGTGTATACTTTGGAGCCTGTTTGACTTGATAGATGCCCCTAGTGATGTCATGCAGGTAATCAACTGATATCCTGGGGAATTCATTCAGTTTCCAAGTTGATGCATCCATCTTGAAGTACAATTTGTGCTTATTCAGCAAATTATTCTCTTGAACCTTATTCAGTTACAGGAATTGATTCATTTTCAAGCCAAAAATGTGGAAATAGTCATCATCGGATAAGGAAGAAGGAACATCAAAGTTAAGATATGATTTGTTTGAATTAGTTTCTTCACATTTTGTACAAGTGATTTAATATCTGTACTTGGAAAGTTTTCATCAAACTCTTTTGTTACAGTGATAGATCGCAGGGATTCGTTAATGAAGTAGAAGATTTCCAAATGGAATTTGCAACAGCTACTATCTGACTTTATAAAAGTATTACACTCTGCAAATGACTGGGTTATGTCACATATTGGGACATTAACAAGATAATTTTGATGCCCATATGGTATTTTACATACAACACAATGTCTATGAGATCTTGATGTCGATGGAATTTGAAGTTGAATTGATTGTGGGTCTTTTATGGCAGCATTTGAAGTGTTTTAGACCATTCACCAAATTCTCATATCTGACTTAATGTGTCATTTGTTGGGTGCTTTTCATACATTTGCACGCATTAACTTTGGCAGTCATATTTAGTCTATAATGATACACAGAGCCTGCGAATTCCACATAATCAGTTCTTTTAGGGATGAGGCCAGAAACTGATTTTATGAACAGTATCTAAAAGAAACAACTTGGCTTATTATGTATTAATTATCTTAATTTTTGTTTTGTATCATAAATTCTTGTGACATCCATTATGTCATGTTACATCCCAACTCTCTCCCCCCTCCATGTTTGTTTTCACTTAAAAATATAGGTAGATGTACATTCTCTAAGTATTATTATTAATGCTATTCTTATTCTTCTTCTTCTTCTTATTATTATTATTATTATTATTAGTAGTAGTAGTAGTAGTAGTAGTAGTAGTAGTATTTTTAGTACTAATAGTAGTCATAGTAGTGGTACTTATATTGAAGCATGATGTCCTTTGACTAAAAGATTTTCATCTGTAATTGTTATTATTTTTATGATTTTCTGTTGTTATAATCAGTAAGTGTATAAAGTTATGATGTTATCATTTAATGAAATAAAGAAAATATGCCATTGCAATAAATATGCAGTATTTCGATAAATAGATCGAAGAAACTTGTTTTGTTTATTTTCATTTTTGCAGGTTAGAGGGTAGGAATAATACCATTATTCTTTACAATTAACAAACCATAACTCAATTCTCTTACTTTAGCTTCCTTCCTGACCTTAGCAACATGTTTACCACTGTTTGGAAACAAATTGTGTAATTTCTGATTTCAGCAATTTGAAGAAAAATCATTGATTTAGTAGGCAAGTAAAAAAATTTGTCAGTTCAAAACTAGTTTTTCTTGATTTGGAGGAGTGATGAGGAAAATGTGATAAAACTTTAAGTCTTAAAATGTTTAGCATAAACTAACATGTATAAAAACAATTATACTATATAACTATGGAATAATAATCGCTTCACAACACTGGTTCCACCACAATCCTTTTCTGATGCAGAGATACTTGGCCACTCTCCTCTAGTATCCTTTCAGATGAATATTATACCCACAAAAAATTATTACACTTTAGAAGCATTATATTGATTTGCAAATGATTGAGGCTCATATAATTGCTGGTTTCTTGCATAGAAATATTGCAAATAATAGTTTCAATTAAAAAATCATAAATCAGTTCAGTTACTGGGCTTCTATCGCGACTGTGGACAAGGTTCCCACTGTTTGGAAATGGTTTTCAATTTCAGTAATTGTTAGAAACATCATTGATGTAGTAAGCAAGCTTAAAATGTTTATGTCAGTCTAAAACCGATTTTTCTTCATGTGGATGAGTGCACCGTAAAATGATAAAAATTCAGTATGAAAATATATTGAATATAAATAAACTTGTATGAAAGTTATAATATCTAATTATGGAAGAATAACCGCTTCACAACACTGGTTCCGATACCATTATTTTATGATGCAGACATGATTAGCAACCCTTGTACATCGGGGCTCGTATCATTGCTTACAATCTACCTTCTCATTGGCCAACTGAAAGTAAGTTATAAACAAATGCAGGACGTCATTTTCTTTTAACCAATGAGAGGACAGTATTCCATTCAGCTGGATTTCACTTGCATACTAAGCGGGCGCGATCATGGCCATGTCGATTAGTAGCATGGGAAAATGGTATGGCATTCCTTAAAGGTATGATAGTAAGTCAAACTTCGGATACGCATACAAAGTCGAATGCCTGACCTAAACATCGGTACCAAATTTATTACGCTACGCTATGTATCTTGAAATATCAGCTTTTGTTCTTAAATAGGTCGCGCGAGAAATGAGAAAAGTTTCCTCCCTTGTTGTTATTATATAGTACATGTATGAAAGGTAAATTGTAAGCAACGATACGAGCCCCTGTGCCCTTGTATAGTTCTATTTTAGATGAATAGCATATTGATACAAAATGTTACCTTGCACGACATAAAAATAAACTGATTTTCAAATTGCTCATTATTTTTACTGGTTTTGAAAACTGAGCAGTTACTAATTTTATTTCAAACCTGTAAATTGACAGCTGTTAATATTATGGATATTAGTTCTTAAAAAGAAAGAAGAAACTTTGGGGATTTGAACTTGATGCGACAGTTTGGCACAATAATGCGATACCATTTGAGCTATTAAAGCTTCCGTTGTTGTAACTGTATGTCACGTAGATGACACATTTCTTCCAAGCAGATTTCTATAACTGCAGACCATCCTTTCTTGTTTGCCCAGATAATGCTTCAATTTTAAAGAATTAAGATTGTTGTTATATAAAGAAAGCCCAGTGAACAAAATTTAATGAAAAGGTACACTGCTTGTAGCTCTAATCTCCATCTGGAAATTGACAGATTCATTTTAAAGATTACGTGTACGGAATTACACTATAATAGTGAGTGAATTAAATGTAGCAAACGGTATCGTGATCGAAATGAAGAAAAAGCACTGTTATTTATGTATAAAAAAAAATAATATATATGGACTTATCCTATTATTTACAGCATGCTTTTGCAAAAAAACTTGCAACGTAAAACTAAAATTCCATTTAAAGTTTACTCCACGTAGTCTTTGTTTACATATAGTTCCAAATGCCCCTTCAGCGCTTCTTCAAAAAATTGTGTTCCCAAGGCAATTTAGAAAAAATGAAGAAAGAGAGAAATGAATGGATCACATTGTTTTAAAAATATCTGAATATGTAATATTCCCGGAATGTTGTAAATATAATAATGAAGGAAATAATATAGTGCACTCTAGAAATGCGGGTCTAATTGCTCACGCGTAGCGATACGTAGGCAACTAGGGTGCAACAGGGAAAACAACGACAATGATACATAGACAGCAAAATTCAAGAATTTTTCAGTTTTTAGTGATTAGCGGAAACGTGCTCACATAAGTTAATATGAGAACCCAAAACTTTTCATAAACGTTAATCAATCAGTGTGAATACCTTGTTCGAGCAAGCCTGCGCTTAGATCTTATTTCTAGTTTCAAGTTGCTCAAATGTAGCATTTTCTCTCAAATTCCCATACCAACCTATGTTCAAAGGTCGTGTTTAAGTATGAAAAAGAAATATATCTGCATATTTGATGCAGAATATGGTGATTTATACATCGAATAATACAATGTGACACAGAGTTGTGATATTTACAAGAATTTTTTCCCATTAAAACGGGGGCACAAAATGGCCCTTATTCAATATAGTCCTTTAAACTACATTATAGAAACTTTTATATCGAAGACTGTATCATCATATTTCTCTCAAATTATGTTATGGCCAGCACCATTTCCATCTCATCTGGTCATGTTAGTATTACCGAAATTTGATTTGAAGGAAGGTATTTCAAGGAATCTCAAGAATCGTGAAATGTAACCGAAATTTTGGCAGTTTAAATTTCTTTTATAAGCGCTGGTTGATAAAAAGACTCTAAAAATATAATATAGAATTAAAGGAAAACAGATACAGATTCCATAAAATGTTTCTTGGAATCAAAATTATTACGTCCATTTCCTTTATGGTGCTTTGAATTATATTTTGTTGTCCTTTAGGCAGGTAGATCGCACAGATTAAAAGGACTATATTGACTAAGGGCCATTTTCTGCCCCCTCTCCAAATGTCCTCATATGATGTATGCTGTACACATGAGGTGGTTAACATTTATGTCTGACATCAGTTTTGTGTTCACGTGTCCGTTGCCATGGTTACAGGGTGTCAACCATGAAAGTCTGATGTGTAATTTTAAGCAAAGCTTCGATATGTCTGTAGTACTATCTAGAACTATATCATGGAGTGAAAGAAATATATTTTAGTACCTTCGCAAAACTATGCCGATCACGCCATCTAGTTGTCACGTTTTCTGTTTTGTTAGAGTATAGAAATTTAAAAATAAAATGTATACCCTTCATATACCCTCTATTAATAGAAAGTGTGTTTCTTCATTGGGATAAAATAAAGTATACACCATTACATTTATTTATGGCCAAATTGTCTTTATTGTAGCATTGTAAAAAATTAGAAGATAATACATGGTGCTTTGGAATAAAGAAGTGCAATATAACGGAACGGCTTAAAACTCCCAAGTAAACTCTTTCTTTCTTTGCTGTTCGTTGTTTTAACCAACGTTGAATGTGAACGCTAATAGGAAAGTAAAATGATTTTCGCAATACACTTTAGATATAACTTGACACAAGTTTACAAGGTTTCTATATGAATATTTATTGAGCTCTTTAAGTCCTCCTTGATAGATCTATGCATACTCAATACATTCTAATATTAATGTAGATTGTTTTGGTATTCATCAAAAGACAGACAAAATTTAAATTCTCAAATTTATCATCTTTAAACATATGGGATGTGTTAAAAAAAAATCAAAAACCTTATAATAATACAATAACAATCGATCACTTGCTTTCTTTCTTCACTATCAATCATCCTGTAAAACTCATTATGCCAATGTGTAAGAAAACAAACCATTGGATAAGTATAAAAGCACCAGCTCTCCAGGAAGCCACCACTTCAACTTTCACTCCGGAGACGAAATTTAGAGCTCCTTGTCACCACACATACAGGTAAGTAAAAATATTCGGCACGTTAATTAACGTTGATAATTCAATCCTATATTCTACTCTGAAAAGTTTACTTTCGAAACAAATTCACAGTGTTGCTCTGTGGCCAAATGAAAACTATATCAATAAATTCATTGCCCTATATGTGATAAACAAAGTCTCTCACGCATGCTCCATATTTTAAAGTTGTGCTCTCGGGTAAAAGAGGAAGTAGACGATAGATAGTCCTACAAATGTCTTTCAAATGACTATCGGGCAATGAAAATTTCGCCTCTACATTCTTATCAATTTAAGATACTGCAATTTGGAATTATTTTTATTTTTCTGGTATAGCGTTGTTTATTCAAGAAGGATCATACCTTCTGTCAGCCGTATCCCTATCTTCCTTTCACCTTTCTCAGGTATAAATGTCTAAATATTTGTTCATATAATCATAAGTACTTTGATTTCTTCATTTAACACAATAACATGAATTAAGGGTTAACAGTACGTGACATCGAGGACTATAAAAAGGTGGTTCTAATGGAACTAGAATGCGGTCATAAAACCTTAAATGTGTACTCTTTATTTGCTTGCTATTTATTTCCTTTGAGCTTTTGTTGAAGGTTTATGCCAAAATGAAAGTAATATGATTCGCGCAAACCGCTTTAACAATCTGCATGCTAGGTTCCCTTCGATTATGTCAATATCAAGCTACAAGTAAAACTCTGTCAGGCGTAATCGCAAGTTCGGGCTTTGTATTAGGCTAGTGAAACGTTGTGTCAAATATCACTTTACATTACTTTATATGGTTAATATATGAATATTGACTCAGCGTCTTCGGTCTTCTTTGATAGAGCTCTGTATTCTCCGTATATAGCGGTAGACATTTTTCATCTCGCTAAAGAAGACTATAACCATGCATTCGCTTGGTTTTGTTTCGTCATTATCAATTATTCCATTGAAATCTCCTTGACATTCTGGAAGAGAAAAATACGAGATAGGTCTGAGAGGACCTTCTAATCCACAGTAACTGCCACATCAGGTCCTTCTTTATATCTCCTTTACCTTATTATCTTGTTACCGCACATACCTGTTATCTTTGAGAACAATGAATTTTTTCATCTCCTAATTAAATCTTTGTACTTGTCTGATGTATTTAATTGCCACATTGCATATGAAATAAAAGCTAGCTGCACACACAGGTGTATAGATTGTGATTTAAAATAAGTGTCGAAAAGAATTTTATTTTACATTTCAATACTATGTTTATACTTCCATATATTGTATTTGTTTTGTATTTACATTTTCTATTGGGGTCTGTATTCAGTCGTCCGTTTCTAAAGATAATTTCTCCCAGAATTGTAAATCGTCATGCAACAGAGCAGTAAGGATTAGCAGAAACCCATGCATAACTCCAAATATCTATGAAATTCAGCTTGGGAAATATAAAATAAATGTAGGAGATTCAGAGCGGAACAGGCGCTTTGGTGGCTTATTTTATTTGACTACTTTGCGCAAAATGAAACTTGATCCTTAAGGAATATACATTTTTGTGGACGTCGGATTCGTATTCGCTCGTTATTATACATTGATCGATGGCTATTAAACTAAGGCATGTAATTTTCTGTGAATTTCATTTGTTGGACAGACGAGAATGAAGGCTGTACTAGTTCTCCTGGCTTGCATGGTTTGTGCCATCGTAGCCCTCCCACAAAGTGGTTACAGCGGCCTGAGTGGATATGGTGGATACAGCGGTGGAATCCCCTGGGGATTTGGCGGTGGATATGGTGGATACGGTGGGCTTTGGGGTGGAGTTGGTGGTTGGGGTCAATTCCCTCACATCAAGCCCCATCACATCAAGCCCCGTGCGAAGTAAGAACTACTACTCTTCATCTTTGGCCTTTATAGTATCTGTTAGAGAGGTGACATATTGTGTTTCTTCAGAATAAGTTCTTCACTACAATGTCCTCTGACTCGCTGTATATCTGAACTCTTACAATTTGAAGTAGTCACATAGTCGCTTTTCGGAGTTCATAGTAATATTGTATTAGTTGTGAATTGCATGTACCAATCCAACCAGTACATTTTCCACTTATTCTTTTTTTATTTTTACAGCTATTAACAGGATACGATACAAATAAAGACTGAGCCACAAGCGATGGAAATAAGACGCCTTACTTGGAGTATTGTTACATTCACATTCTTATCTAGTACCCCAATAAATTTGTTTGACTGATAAGAGATACAAGAGTTGTTTTTGTCATGATATTCATTGCACTGTACAAGCTTCCATCTCTCACTATTACTGTTTAGACAGACACCTATGTGCATAAACCTCTAGTTTTCTAGAAACATTCCCAAAAATGCTTTCATACCTTTGCGTAGAATGTACGTATATATATATATATATTTCTGGACTGAATGTGGCTAAGATTGGCCTAGCTAGTTTTCGAGGATGTTAGAAGGAAATTCTACTTTCCTGAAATTGATAGACTTTTCCAGCAGATTGGAAGATACTCCAATGTCTCCTGCATCCATATATAAGAAGCGGCCAAGCGTTTAACAGCGTCTCCAATGACCTGTCGTCTCATGATAGGCCGGAATTTCCTAGTCTGTCGTCGCAGAATTGGACTTGCAGATAAGAACCTGCCGTCGAGCTATTAACCGGCTGCTTAAAACATATTGCTGCATAACTGGCCAGCAAATCATAAAGTACCAGTGCATAATAAACCAACAACTTTATGTTAGTTGTCCCATAATCGATCGGTAGGTCAAAACCTATTCAATTGCTTCCATATATACTATTAAGTAGATAATGCGGACCTCAATATTGTGCAGCTTTGAGCTATAGTCGGCTACATATGGTGAATATTAGATGTACATATTTCCCATATCACTATAAAATGCCATAGAGATAAAGAATTTTAAACTGGAATTAGAATCAAAATCAGCTTAAATGGCCGCCAAATGGAAAACTACAATGTTGTGGGTGATGTAATTGTCCAATGTGATAGTGAGCTAACTTGGATGGTGTTCACTTTCTTTACATTATTGCCAACTCTTAGAATCATTGCAGTTCACACCCTGTATAAAGTAAAATAAAACTGGGCCATCTATCTAAAGACGGTATTGGGAGCCGAATCCGTTCTCATATTACTGTTGCTATGCAAGTTTGGTAACTGCAATTGCAGGGAGAGAAAACAGTCTCATAGGACAAAGATAAAAATGGCGATGGCAGCTCCAATGACCCTAGAAATAATGCAAATTAGGAGAAATGGAGAATTGAAATGTTAATGGAAATTAAAACATAATCTTAATATTCGTACCCAAGATCAACAAACAAAAACACATACGGCAGAGGAACCTCCCAATACTGATCCGCAAGGAATACAGAAAACTAAGTACCAAACATTAATGAGATGTATAGGGAGCCAAAATTCCTAGCCACGTACTCCGATGTCATCAGATAATAAAAATGATTATATTCAGATCTTAGAGGATCCATCTTAGACACCGATAAGCAAAATATTTCGGCCTACTCCATAGTTGAGTGATCAATGTGTGCAAATTGACAGAAATGAAAATACAATAAAATAGCACAACACTACTCGTATGCACCTATTTTAGATTTTGAAAATATCCAACTCACCAAATCTGAACTTTTTGGAGAAACGGGATGTCGCCATTTAATCCAAGCAACACCATCAGATTCACACACTTATCAGAACAGCAAGCATGGGTATTGGAGACTTTAAAATAAGTTTGACCAAACTAAAGGAAAGTAATTTCGTAGTCCAACTAAAATCAGCAAGTCACCGAAATATGCAAACAGATACATTGAAATGTGTTAACAGTACATACGAATTGTGTTCTTTCTATTCATGAGGAAGATGTATTTCGGTAGGCTACAATAACTACTATTATTTTAAAGCACATAACGCACATCATGAAAAATGTTTATACAGACATTGGGGTGATATTGATAGCCATGAAAATGAATAGTTTTCATTTCAAACGTTCAATATTTTATATTTGTTATTTAAATTATGTTATGGCCAGCACCATTTCCATCTCATATGGTCATGTTAGTATTACCGAAATTTGATTTGAAGGAAGGTATTTCAAGGAATCTCAAGACTCATGAAATGTAACCGAAATTTTGGCAGTTTAAATTTCTTTTATAAGCGCTGGTTGATAAAAGGACTCTAAAAATATAATATAGAATTAAAGGAAAACAGATACAGATTCCATAAAATGTTTCTTGGAATCAAAATTATTACGTCCATTTCCTTTATGGTGCTTTGAATTATGTTTTGTTGTCCTTTAGGCAGGTAGATCGCACAGATTAAAAGGACTATATTGACTAAGGGCCATTTTCTGCCCCCTCTCCAAATGTCCTCATATGATGTATGCTGTACACATGAGGTGGTTAACATTTATGTCTGACATCAGTTTTGTGTTCACGTGTCCGTTGCCATGGTTACAGGGTGTCAAAACACTATCAAGAAAGACATGAAAAGTTGTCATCTTTTCCATTTACTTCTCATATATACTGCTTTACCATGAGCTATTCACTCAGTTTCGAATTTGTAATATGCATTTTTATTATTTTAGGGGTTATAAAGCTCTATAAATAAAGTTTAGTTTCTAAAACTATTCCAAAATGGTCCGTCATAGACAAAAATAGAATATCGAACTTAAATGTCAACTGAGAACTGTTTCCAAAATACCTTGACAAAAAGGTACTTAATCATAAAATACAAAACTTTTTCCTCAATAAAATGTTGTTTAATATTACTGAATGATATTTAATATTATTGAATTATTTAAATGATTGTTTGATATTATTGAATATGACTGTAAAGGAGGCGTTAATAGGGGCATGTAGGTTCGCTTCTTAGCCGATTACATGGGTTTGTTACCTTCACTGGAAATGGCATACGTTCTTTATGTATTTATGTACTTTTATCCTTATATTTTCACGGCTATAACACACACACACACACACACACACACACACACACACACACACACACACACACACACTACTGTGTTTCTATCTTTAGAAAGAAAAAAAATAAATTGTCTTCCACATCCCTTGACGTAGCCTAGAGTCAACTATAATCTATTTATAAACTATGTATTCATCCGTAAAGATATAATATGGACATTAATAAGAAGTAAAACACTATTGGTTCAGCACTTTTAATGAACTTCTGAAAATTGTGAAATATGTTTTAGAAATAATGGCATTGGAGAATACAGGAAAGAAACAGACTATAGGTATTGTACTCTCTAGAGCTTTTGCGTCTATTTTTAAACCAGCGCGTGAATACTGCATAACACTGCATACAGTTGTCTGTGAAATGAGAGTATGTACACGTTTATAAAGAACATACACCTATAATGACCAAATGGAAACACAATCATTTTATTATTCGTTTTGCAAATGTTATTTATCAGCACTTAGAGTCTGCAGAGATGGTGATTTTACATCGTGCAAGATTCGGGGATTTATAGAATGAATGCAAATTTCAAGGAATTTTTGCAACAAGTTTGCGCATAAATTTGGATGAAAAACGAGTCAAAGTAAGTATTGTTCTACCTTTTCATTCTTTAACGTAACTATATATGACTATACATTCTCTCTCTCTCTCTCTCTCTCTCTCTCTCTCTCTCTCTCTCTCTCTCTCTCTCTCTCTCTCTCTCTCTCTCTCTCTCTCTCTCTCTCATGAACATGTAGGCCTATATTCAATTCTTTGTAGCGACTTACAACTGGGGCCCTCCATGGAGTAATGAAGAAATTCCAAAACGTATATAAAAATTTTAACGAATAAAATAACGTTATATGAATATGTGTTCATATATACTATTAAAGTAAAGCTAGTCACATTATTACATTGACTACTATAATTTGACAGAGGTTTCGAAGGCAAATTTTGTGCATTTCAGTACTGTATACTATACATGTAGGCCGACATGCTTGTCCGTATTCCTACGCAAAAATCATGCGAATATCTCGCCGTAAGGCTTTCTATATAACCGGAGGTTCAGAGAAGTGTTAAAATGACGATCTGTTCAAGGAAGAGACGACGCAGCATCTGATTAAAAAATGTACTCACAAAACATATATTACCTAACGGTAGCAGTTAACCAAAACTAATAGCAAATCATGATGATTGTAACACACAGGGGCTCGTATCGTTGCTTATAATTTAATTGTCATACATGCAGACCCGGCTGCGAAGTACGCGATGCATACAGGCGCCTTTTCATTTCCTGTTCGTTTTATTCGCAATTAATTTGGAGAAAAAAATTGGAAAGGCGCTTGGAAATGCGTCAAACATTCATCGCACACACAAGAAAAACACCACGCGCAGGGCCTGTATACATGTATGACAATTAAATTGTAAGCAACGATACGAGCCCCTGTGTAGTAACGTCCCCACTCATCCACCCACAATATGACCCAGAAGTGATATACTCCTGCCGTCTGTACAGTTGAGATGAGCAACTGTTACTGTAATTGCCATTCTTTTGGTATATTAACCTTGGACCCTCTTAGATTCACTGGGAGATGACCAGACAGAACTTGCAATGACTCCACAGTCATCAGGGAGAATAAAAAGCATTAAAAATAAACTATTCAGGCCAACATGGACATAAAAAGTCATATTATTAATGAGTATATCTTAAAAATATACCTTTTTGTATTCATTTGAATGTGGTATGTACATTGCAAGATTACCCATTAAGCATACTAATCACGTGCTTACCGCACCAGCCCAACAGGGGCACCAGAAAAAAATTATAATTACTTGATGATGATAAAATTGAATCAATCATATTTGATCATGTTTTTGTTTTTAACATTTCACATTTAGTAGAGGGGGTGGAGTGCTATAATATTTTCAGTGGTGAGGGCCCTGGTAGGCCTTAATCTGGCAATTGTTATATATTATCATTCTCTCTTCCTTAATATCACACAAATAAGATGACATAATAATGGAAACATCATGATATGGTTGACAATTCAAATTATACAAAAATATCATTTGTCTTACAACATAAAAGGAGCCAGATGAATACTGATAAAAGTAGTGGTCAGAGTGTAGAAAAACAACTCATTTCATACCCCATTGTCATATTCATATTCTGGAATAGATGATGCATCCTTAAGATGACTAATTAGTGATGCTTTCTTTGTCAACTCATCATTTACCCATCTTTTGCAGCCAGGAAACCATAGGAAACTAGATACATGGGCACAACATCCAACAACCCGAACACCAACCTTGCAGGTACAATACCATCTTTTGATGGAGTCCATGGAATATTTCAGCTTGTTTTGGATCCCCAGCGAATGGAATTTATTTTTGGAGTATTGAGAATGGATTTTTACATGTAACTGACCTGGAAAATCCATGCATGCCATAACCTCATAATGCCCCTCCTCTGTGCGATCCTCATGTGTATACTTTGGAGCCTGTTTGACTTGATAGATGCCCCTAGTGATGTCATGCAGGTAATCAACTGATATCCTGGGGAATTCATTCAGTTTCCAAGTTGATGCATCCATCTTGAAGTACAATTTGTGCTTATTCAGCAAATTATTCTCTTGAACCTTATTCAGCTACAGGAATTGATTCATTTTCAAGCCAAAAATGTGGAAATAGTCATCATCGGATAAGGAAGAAGGAACATCAAAGTTAAGATATGACTTTGTTTGAATTAGTTTCTTCACATTTTGTACAAGTGATTTAATATCTGTACTTGGAAAGTTTTCATCAAACTCTTTTGTTACAGTGATAGATCGCAGGGATTCGTTAGTGAAGTAGAAGATTTCCAAATGGAATTTGCAACAGCTACTATTTGACTTTATAAAAGTACTACACTCTGCAGATGACTGGGTTATATCACATATTGGGACATTAACAAGATAATTTTGATGCCCATATGGTATTTTACATACAACACAATGTCTATGAGATCTTGATGTCGATGGAATTTGAAGTTGAATTGATTGTGGGTCTTTTATGGCAGCATTTGAAGTGTTTTAGACCATTCACCAAATTCTCATATCTGACTTAATGTGTCATTTGTTGGGTGCTTTTCATACATTTGCACGCATTAACTTTGGCAGTCATATTTTGGTCTATAATGATACAAAGAGCCTGCGAATTCCACATAATCAGTTCTTGTAGGGATGGGGACAGAAACTGATTTTATGAACAGTATCTAAAAGAAACAACTTGGCTTATTATGTATTAATTATCTTAATTTTTGTTTTGTATCATAAATTCTTGTGACATCCATTATGTCATGTTACATCCCAACTCTCTCCCCCCTCCATGTTTGTTTTCACTTAAAAATATAGGAAGATGTACATTCTCTAAGTATTATTATTAATGCTATTCTTATTCTTCTTCTTCTTCTTATTATTATTATTATTATTATTAGTAGTAGTAGTAGTAGTAGTAGTAGTAGTAGTATTTTTAGTACTAATAGTAGTCATAGTAGTGGTACTTATATTGAAGCATGATGTCCTTTGACTAAAAGATTTTCATCTGTAATTGTTATTATTTTTATGATTTTCTGTTGTTATAATCAGTAAATTTATAAAGTTATGATGTTATCATTTAATTAATAAAGAAAATATGCCATTGCAATAAATATGCAGTATTTCGATAAATAGATCGAAGAAACTTGTTTTGTTTATTTTCATTTTTGCAGGTTAGAGGGTAGGAATAATACCATTATTCTTTTCAATTAACAAACCATAACTCAATTCTCTTACTTTAGCTTCCTTCCTGACCTTAGCAACATGTTTACCACTGTTTGGAAACAAAATGTGTCATTTCTAATTTCAGTAATTTCTATAAAAATCATTGCTTTAGTAGGCAAGTAAAAAAAATTGTCAGTCCAAAACCAGTTTTTCTTGATTTGGAGGAGTGATGAGGAAAATGTGATAAAACATTAAGTCTTAAAAAGTTTAGCATAAACTAACATGTATAAAAACAATTATACTATATAACTATGGAATAATAATCGCTTCACAACACTGGTTCCACCACAATCATTTTCTGATGCAAAGATACTTGCCGCTCTCCTCTAGTATCCTTTCAGATGAATATTATACCCACAGAAATTATTACACCTTAGAAACATTTTCATGATTTGCAAATGATTGAGGCTCATATAATTGCTGGTTTCTTGCATAGAAATATTGCAAATAATAGTTTCAATTAAAAAATCATAAATCAGTTCAGTTACTGGGCTTCTATCGCGACTGTGGACAAGGTTCCCACTGTTTGGAAATGGTTTTCAATTTCAGTAATTGTTAGAAATATCATTGATGTAGTAAGCAAGTTTAAAATGTTTATGTCAGTCTAAAACCGATTTTTCTTCATGTGGATGAGTGCACCGTAAAATGATAAAAATTCAGTATGAAAATATATTGAATATAAATAAACTTGTATGAAAGTTATAATATCTAATTATGGAAGAATAACCGCTTCACAACACTGGTTCCGATACCAATATTTTATGATGCAGACATGATTAGCAACCCTTGTACATCGGGGCTCGTATCATTGCTTACAATCTACCTTCTCATTGGCCAACTGAAAGTAAGTTATAAACAAATGCAGGACGTCATTTTCTTTTAACCAATGAGAGGACAGTATTCCATTCAGCTGGATTTCACTTGCATACTAAGCGGGCGCGATCATGGCCATGTCGATTAGTAGCATGGGAAAATGGTATGGCATTCCTTAAAGGTATGATAGTAAGTCAAACTTCGGATACGCATACAAAGTCGAATGCCTGACCTAAACATCGGTACCAAATTTATTACGCTACGCTATGTATCTTGAAATATCAGCTTTTGTTCTTAAATAGGTCGCGCGAGAAATGAGAGAAGTTTCCTCCCTTGTTATTCTATAGTACATGTATGAAAGGTAAATTGTAAGCAACGAAACGAGCCCCTGTGCCCTTGTATAGTTCTATTTTAGATGAATAGCATATTGATAAAAAAAATGTTACCTTGCACGACATAAAAATAAACTGATTTTCAAATTGCTCATTATTTTTGTTGGTTTTGAAAACTGAGCAGTTATTAATTTTATTTCAAACCTGTAAATTGACAGCTGTTAATATTATGGATATTAGTTCTTAAAAAGAAAGAAGAAACTTTGGGGATTTGAACTTGATGCGACAGTTTGGCACAATAATGCGATACCATTTGAGCTATTAAAGCTTCCGTTGTTGTAACTGTATGTCACGTAGATGACACATTTCTTCCAAGCAGATTTCTATAACTGCAGACCATCCTTTCTTGTTTGCCCAGATAATGCTTCAATTTTAAAGAATTAAGATTGTTGTTATATAAAGAAAGCCCAGTGAACAAAATTTAATGAAAAGGTACACTGCTTGTAGCTCTAATCTCCATCTGGAAATTGACAGATTCATTTTAAAGATTACGTGTACGGAATTACACTATAATAGTGAGTGAATTAAATGTAGCAAACGGTATCGTGATCGAAATGAAGAAAAAGCACTGTTATTTATGTATAAAAAAAAATAATATATATGGACTTATCCTATTATTTACAGCATGCTTTTGCAAAAAAACTTGCAACGTAAAACTAAAATTCCATTTAAAGTTTACTCCACGTAGTCTTTGTTTACATATAGTTCCAAATGCCCCTTCAGCGCCTCTTCAAAACATTACGTTTCCAAAGCAATTTAGAAAAAATGAAGAAAGAGAGAAATGAATGGATCACATTGTTTTAAAAATATCTGAATATGTAATATTCCCGGAATTTTGTAAATATAATAATGAAGGAAATAATATAGTGCACTCTAGAAATGCGGGTCTAATTGCTCACGCGTAGCGATACGTAGGCAACTAGGGTGCAACAGGGAAAACAACGACAATGATACATAGACAGCAAAATTCAAGAATTTTTCAGTTTTTAGTGATTAGCGGAAACGTGCTCACATAAGTTAATATGAGAACCCAAAACTTTTCATAAACGTTAATCAATCAGTGTGAATACCTTGTTCGAGCAAGCCTGCGCTTAGATCTTATTTCTAGTTTCAAGTTGCTCAAATGTAGCATTTTCTCTCAAATTCCCATACCAACCTATGTTCAAAGGTCGTGTTTAAGTATGAAAAAGAAATATATCTGCATATTTGATGCAGAATATGGTGATTTATACATCGAATAATACAATGTGACACAGAGTTGTGATATTTACAAGAATTTATTTCCCATTAAAACGGGGGCACAAAATGGCCCTTATTCAATATAGTCCTTTAAACTACATTATAGAAACTTTTATATCGAAGACTGTATCATCATATTTCTCTCAAATTATGTTATGGCCAGCACCATTTCCATCTCATCTGGTCATGTTAGTATTACCGAAATTTGATTTGAAGGAAGGTATTTCAAGGAATCTCATGACTCATGAAATGTAACCGAAATTTTGACTTTATAAATTTCTTTTATAAGCGCTGGTTGATAAAAGGGTTAGAAAAATATAGTATAGAATTAAAGGAAAACAGATACAGATTCTGTAAATTGTTTCTTGGAGTCAAAATTATTACGTCCATTTCCTTTATAGTGCTTTGATTTCTGTTTTGTTGTCCTTTAGGCAGGTAGATCGCACAGAGTAAAAGTTAAACTACATAAAAGAAAATTTTATATCGAAGACCGTATCATCATATTTTTCACTTTCTACGTTAAAATATTCCTCCATCACCGGCATGTTTGTGACATCCTTAATCAAAGATCATTGACGTTTGTTCATTTTCTAGTCAGATCACCGAACTTAACAGACGTTTCTATCTCAAACGATATTTAATTCTGATTAACTTTTAGACCTTAGAGATAAGTTTTAACTTAACCTGCCAAATGTCAGTGTACGAGTACACTAAGCTACCAAACAAATTAAACATGAAGGATATTGACTTGTGCATTCTGTTCATCAGTTTGTAATCAGACACAAGTGCACCTATCGATCAAGTGTTCGTATGAAATGAAATTAAACATTTGCATTCTTGATGTACAAAGAATATTTATATTTTTTTTTCCATCTATGAAAATGAAATTAAAACTATAAATCCAAGAGATAAG
>JAECUM010026525.1:0-49117 GCA_016617855.1 Megalonaias nervosa
CTATTGTAACTCAATTCTGTCTGGTTTGTCTCAATATCTACTTCAGAAACTTCAAAAAGTTCAAAATACAGCTGCTCGAATCATCCTTAGAGTACCACGATCAGAGCACGCCTCACCCCTGCTCTGTACCATACACTGGCTATCCATACGATCCAGAATTAAACACAAAATTTGTTCTCTGTGCTACGTTTCACTGACGGGCTCCAGTCCAACATACCTATCTGACCTCACCAATGTGTACACACCTGCAAGATGCTTACGCTCCTCTTCTGACACTCGTATTCTCATTATTCCCACTATGAAGATGAAATCATATGGACAACGCTCTTTTGCATACCAGGGCCCAGCAACGTGGAACGAATTGCCCACTGCACTTAGACACAAAGACACAGTGATCTCATTCAAGAGCGCTCTTAAAACTCACCTATTTCAACTGCAAGAACAGACTTAAAGACCTAATAATGTATCCTTGCCTTAAATATTTACAGCATATTTTCTGTTTCTACTTTCGTGGTGTTTGTTTTTAATTTTGTAATCATATCATTATATATGTTTGTTAAGTGTTGTCAAATGTTGTAAAGCGCTTAGAGCTTCTAAAGATTAGGCGCTATACAAAGTCCTCATTATTATTATTATTATTATTATTATTATTATTATTATATACAATCATGGAAACTGCCACAGATTTTGCAGAACAGATGTTTGTTTTCTCCATAAATCACTGTCGACTACTACGCTATTTTGAATACAATTAATGGAACTGCAATGCAAGCTTGTATTGCTATCGAAATCGACCAAAACACTGTATGGAACATACTAGGGAAATATCCAAACAATAATACATTGTGTAAATTCGGAAAAATATATTGACCAAGATATCAAAACATTGGAACAGAAAACACTTCAACTGTGGATATTCTCGTTTGGATTTGTGGGTTTGCCAATACATGCTCTTGAGTTGGACCAAAATTTGCGATAGTGTGCCGGCAAATCTTCGGAGAAAAACCAGCGACAATTCAACGTCAACATAGTTGACCCAAAGCAAAATACCACACGGAAGGCATTCTGATACAGATCTAGAACACAACAATATATCGGCACACCGGTACCTATTGGACACAACATGTGTTCGATGTCGATGGAATAAAAAGTTGTGGAATGCAAATAGAAGTCTTTTACCATTTCCAACTGAAAAGACAATAACCACACAAAATGCTTCCCTTGTATCGACAATAGAGTAACCGCGAATGCAAAACGAATATCTTCTATTGCTAGCAAACAATTGGCAAGACGAAATAGCCCATCGGCAAAGCGATGCCGATCGAGATCGAAAAGAATAAATATATAAGCTAAAATTAGTCTTGCACATTTGCAAACCAAACACTCTGCATTACAAGAACGTATAGACTGCATGCGACAACCATTCGAGCAAGGTTGTAGAGAATTTCGTACAACAAAAGGACACGAACATTTTTATCGTTGTGACACGACCAACAAATACCTTTCGTACCTGCACAACTAGAGCTACTGGGATTTTAAAATGTAGAAAACCAATTCGATAACAATCAAACCAATATGCACCTTTCTCCTAAGAGATGCTTGGTCGATTTATTGGCACGAAATGTACCAACCATCATTTCCAAGTCTTCGACCGCTGGAACCACCCGGACGTGAATGTTGTTGGACCGATGCGTTTTCTAGTGCATGTCGGGAATATTGCTATTGCACGATGCGTTTCTTCATGTACAGATTTCGTGGGTCCTTTTCGGAATATTTCGAGCGCACACAACAAAAGATTTTGTACGATTGCTTGAAATGCATACACATGCTCCATTGTTTTCTCCGTAATAGTTTCCATTGCGACCACACGATCCTCCAAAGGTTCAAACTGCTCGGTTTGGTATTCTTCTTCTACAGGTGTATCGACTTACATTGTGTTTTACATTTTTCACACAACAACATCATTTTTCGATTCCAGTGGGATATAGTCGTTGTTTGCAGCTTTTTCCATAGCCGGTAGAATCGGATGGAACCAATACCGTACCGTTTCCTTGCCTGGTCGCTATTCTGGTAATAATTTTTTTTCGCAAGTGGCATTTTTGTAAACCTAGTATACCTAGCACATATCTCTAGTAGAAAAATCTATTTCGACCAGGCAGATTTTCGAAGGGTGAGTTTAGTAGCAAGTGTAGACTGCTTCTCTTGTTTTATGTGCATGCCGTCCATTTCGTAGTAGCGAACGTCAGGCAAATGCGGGAGTACAACGTGTTGATTTGTTTCCGTATTGAAAAAGTTGGGAAAATAACCTTGCCCGTTTCTGCCCTTGTTATGTATAATTTGCATTGTTTATTAGTTAGGTTTTTAATTTTATTATATGCTATTGATAATGTAATATTGTATTTTGGACTGCCCTTGTCTAAAATCAAGTTCATTTTCTACCTGACCTGACTTATTGATTTTGGTTTCGTAAACAACGTGTTTATCTCATTCTGAGTTTAGAACTTCGGACCTGAGGTCAGGTAGAAGACAATATAATGTTGTTTTTCTAGAAATTAATTATTCTTGCTAAAAATTTCGAGGTAAAATCAGTTGTATTATTGTATTGTTCAGTAGCTCATTGAGGCTGGAATTTATTTGTTCAAATTATTTATTCACTGGAAATACAAAGTGCTCTTCAAAAATAACATTCTTGGAAATAGAGACTTGAATTTGTACTGAAATTTCAAATGAGGATTTAATTCTTGGATTGTATTATTGTGATCGAACAAACGACAGCTGGTACATCACCACGACACGGGCCACCACAGGCACATCAACGCTTCCAGCGTTGAATTTAATTTGGATTTCCACTACAGTTTATTCAGAACTTAAATCATTAGGACTTGTGACCGTAATTCTATGATTCTTTTGTATGTAATTGGTAATACCGTAAGTTCCTTTTTACATCTTCAATTTCTATTCTAGGGAAATAAATTACTTATTGAATTTTACAAAGCTTGCTGCTTCTAACTCTTTTCTATAACTCACTTTAAGGCCATAAGGTCGTAATAGTCGTTCCAAACGTTTTCGAAATTCTACTCAAAGGCATGGCCATAACTCATGGAATATTTAAACTGTACTTGTACCACTTTCATGCAAATTAGTTTGGCTTTCTTTGTAGTGTCTGTGGAGCATTCCCTAAATTGTTTCATGCTATGTTATTCGTAACAAGTAGGACTGACAAAGGTTCGCTTGCAAGTTGCGCAATGAATTCGTTCTTTTCCTTCAGAAATGCATGTTTTGGACACTAAAGAAGCTCCGACATCTTCTTCCCTAATGAACGTGTTGGTCGTGATGGCTAAATCCTTTGTCACATTTCTAGCAATAATAATTTTATCCAAGATCTCCTGTCATACTTGTAATGGTATCGAAATGTTCTTGGTGATGATATACGTGAATGCATTTTCCGTCTGGGAAATCGTGTCCTCGAAACACCAAAGCTCCACGAACCACTTGAT
Organism: Megalonaias nervosa; assembly: GCA_016617855.1. Classification (NCBI taxonomy): domain Eukaryota; kingdom Metazoa; phylum Mollusca; class Bivalvia; order Unionida; family Unionidae; genus Megalonaias; species Megalonaias nervosa. Next base: position 3,498 of record JAECUM010026525.1, read on the forward strand.
GATACACATTCAACATTTAGCTGGTCGCTAAGACATCTTAAAGTTTTGGAATTTCATGAATACCATACGCGTTCTCTTTAGATATACATGCCTGCTGTAACAGGACTTTGTTATTTGGCTCTCCCATGCTGTTTTCCATTCTGCCGTCTCGGTTTTCTCTGTATGCGTTAGCACCACGACGATAGCACGTGCTAAGCACATTTGGTCCTGGAAGTTGTCAATAAGGACGAAACTTTGTTTGGTTCTGCGAATGTCGTCTACCAATAACACTTGTCTGCGTGTTCCGCTACCTTTAGGAGGTGGATGTGGATCATGTGAAGTGTAGCTTTTCCATCGGTTATTGGATTGTTGGACGTGTTGAAGTTTGTCGCTGACTCTGAGCTGTGTTTATTCTCCCGGTGTACTAAACTCGATCCAAATAGGGGACTTCAAACTGTCGTGAGTAATGGTGTATCTTAATGATGGTCCTCTTTAGCTTGGCATTGTCGTTTTAGTGTATCTAACAAGAAATCCCACAAATCTGTATTGAAACCTGCTGCTTTCTCGAGTGACATTTCGGACTTGAACTCATGAAATTTCACCGTGTAAGCAGTGGTTTTAAATTTTCTGGAAGTCAGTTTTTGCGTCTCTCGTATGTGATAATAATCTTCAGGAGCTTCTGAACGACTTTCTTTTTTCGTTGGTCTTGTGGCAGAAGTTGAGGGTGTTCATTCAGGCTCACTCAAGTCAACTTCTAAAACACTAGCATGTACTTTGGCTAACACTTCAGTCGACGTATGGGGCGACACGGAAAGCCGTCGTTGTTGCCTCTTGGCTTCTTCATCTTCTTGTACTTTCTCAAAAGAATAGTGTGATCGTTTCATTATCATTCCAAAATTTAATTTGACTAAGTTTTACACACACGTTCTCCTTACATACAGGGCAAATTTCTTGTTTTAAGAGCAAATAGTATTTATTCAGCTTTCAGACTGATGGAAGAGTCTAAACAGATCGCTCTTCTGGTTAGAGATATACAGAGAGTCAATTAAAAATACACTTCCGATGAGTCTACGGACTACTCCTCGCGAGATAAAAATCAAGATTATTGCTATATCTGTCAGGAAAAAAGACTCTCGGCTCCATAATGGGCACTACGTCAAAGCAAGGAAAGACAGGAGAAAAGAGAGACAAAGATGAAGATCTATGTTATGTTTGTCAGGAAAAAGGATATTCGATTTTCAGAGTTTCTTAAGATAAAAGAGCAAAACAGTAAAAGGAGAGTTCTTCAGAAACAGAAGAATAACCCATACCAATCAATAACTGCAAGAAATCAAGATCACTAGAAGAAACGGCAGAAGAAGAAGAACTAATGCCACAGTAGAAATTCAAGCAAGAGACAGAAAGTGAAAGGAAAAAAAAAAAATGAAAGGAAAAAAAAAATAAAATAGACTTTTGTGATGTGAAATTTTCACTGATTCCGATAAAGAGACTATACCAAAGAAAATGTAAATGTCTCTTTGTCTAGATTTTTTATACTATGAATAAGTTACTCACACACGCACGCCATTCAGTCATGGGGAAAAGGATTTAAATTTTACACAATTTGGCAATCATTGGGTAGCATCTCTTTTCTAAGAGATGTGGGTGGCCCTGAATAGGGCCGTTGTGTGTTCGTTTTTGACAAACACATGGACTTGATATGCTTTAACTGTCTCAAGTCTTTATAGACCACGTCCTACTCCTCCTACTGCTGTTATTGTTGCTTTGGTAGTGGTAGGAGTAACAGCTGCTGCTGGCATTTCAATGGCAGTATGCGTGGATGTAGTGATGATGGAAGGCTTGGAAGCTTGGCACGTGAAGGGCTCTCTCTCCCTCTCTCTCTCTTGAGTCAAGTTAAAGAAGTCTGAGAATTTGTCTCAGACACTTTAACTCTGCCAAAATGTCTTGCAGCACAAGCAGCGTTTTGTTTTCATTTAATTGTCTATCGTCTGTCCTCCTTCACGCTTGAAATTTTTTTGTTGTTCTTCTCGTTTTGTTCTTTACCTTTTAAACTGTTGTTGAATAAATAAATACTTGTTCTGCTTCGTTTTGCCGTTGTAAAAACATCTCCAATTCTTCCTTCTGTCTCTTTCTGAACTCCTCGACCAAAGGTAAAGATGGAGAAGGTGGTACTACTGGCGCAGGCAAAAATTCTTGCGAAGACGACAGAAATCAATTAATCCAAATTAAACTCATCCTTACAGTTGCATTTGTAGCCGAAACACTATCACTCCTCGTATCCTCGGCAGGCGCACCCCAATGCATGGTCTTCATGGTTTCAGCCATAGACAAACTATCTCGATATGATAAACTGCGTACAAACAGTGTCGCGCCAATATATTGAATGTAACATAGAGACAGTCAAAACTGTTAGCTACACAATTAATAATAAAAAATGTCAAATGATTTCTAACAGATGCTGAATGTTGAGTTGACAGAGAAATCAGAGAACAATCCTAGAATTTCATCCGATGAGTTTCTGTCCTTTTTCTCATATTGCATCCTGAAGTTTGTTTTTAGTTTTGGTGTTTTTGGCGCAACATAACATGAATGTTATATCGTGCAGAGGCAAGTAAAATAAAGTGCCTTGCCCAGGGAACACACCATGGTAGCCGACACGAGCTGATCCGAAGACAGAAGTGGAACTTACAAGTTTTGGTCACGTATCTAAAACTCTAACCGCAGTGACTATGTATCGCAGTTTGAGAGCTTTAAATAATTTCAAATTATTAATGTAAGGATTTCAGTTCGTTAGGTTTTCAGAAAAAGGACAAAATGTTAGGAAAATAATGAGTATTAAGAAAGCATATAGAGTGCCTTCAGGTCGGGGGGTGGGGGGCTTATTGTGCACATTAATTTTATTGTCTGTGTGCACCAAGTGGCATGCTTAAACATTCAACAGAACTAGCGTTATCCCCAAAACAATGTTGTTATTCTGACCTTTAGCTCAGCAAAACGCACTGACCTGGATTCCTTAGCAAGAGGACAAAGAAATTAGATCAATATACATTTTCAAAGTTAGCAGAAATGTTGACCTCATCAGTGTTAGTAATGGTCAAGCGTTGTCCAGTCCTGAGTCCGCGATGACACGAAGCTGTCTACATAACTTAAGATCCATTTATCACACACACACACACACACACACACACACACACACATATATATATATATATATATATATATATATATATATATATATATATATATGTATCGCGTATATGTCAATATTAGTGATGCCTCCTTTTATAAAAAATATGCAGACTGATGTTCTACAACTGAACATCAGGGTTAACTGTTACAAGCAAATTATTAAAACCATCATGGTACTGAGCTAAATATGAGATATATTAGGTGCATGTAGCTAATTTATGAAAAGGACAGCATTTAATAGGGCAATGGCTTAAAGTGAATGTCTTATAGACATTAATCTAGTTTTGTTTATGTAACTAATGCAGTCTGCCAATTATGAGAAAAGGGTCCGGAATATTAATTCTGAGTCTGAACATACATTTTTCATTACATGAAAAATAACGAGGTTTACATTCGTTCTTGAAGCGAGGATCGAGTTAAGAAAAGCTAATATCGAGTAAAAGAAAGCAAATATCACTTTAGACTTCGAGTACCGAGTTGAAAAATTGAGTACGTGGTGACACTGGTTGTAGCTGATTTGGCTTAAAACTAACTTGAAATAACTGAAAATAATACAAAGTTGAAATAATCGTAAGATTACAAACTCGGTCACAAGTGTTTGAGTTATTACATCTAGGTAAAGCTTCATTTTGAAACAATGATTAATTGTGAAAATGGAACATTTATTTTCTATTAGTGTTTTCTAACTAATTTAACATGTTCAATCATTTTCATAAGATTATATAAATTGACAACTCAAGACTATGCAGAATGCTTGTTGATTAGCTACCCAGTCGGATTAAAATCGAGATCTCGGACATAATTTATTTTAAGTTAATCGCGATTTTTGAAAATTACAATACAATACAATATCATACTATGCAATACATTGGTACAATACAAATACAATACAATATAATACCATACCATACCATATAAAACAGTACAATAGAATAAAATACTGGTACAATACAATATAATGCTTTAAAAAATCCCAAGCCCCCCCCCCCCTAAAAAAATGCAATAGTCGGGTCCCTAATTTTGCAATGTCTTTTATGTGCTATGTGTTGTCGTATATACGTCCAGTTTCTGTTTATAATGACTAACCTGTACATTTTACTCTTTTTGGTGCCTATTTGTCAGGATAACGGTTATTTTTTATTGTTTAAATTATAGAGTTTCTTATATTTAGGGCATTTCACCCACCTACACGCACGCCCCCCCCCCCCCGGACAGAAACTAGGGGGAAAAAATAAATATTGCTAAAAGTGGCAAACAGGAAGAAAATTAAGTTTCACCAGGTTCCAACAAACAGGAAGAAAATTATGTTTCACCAGGTTCCAATATACCGAAATGTATCACATTTTGTCACATTTGATATCATTCAAGAATATATAAAACAAAATATCTTACATCAGTATGCTAACTAGAAAAAGGCGGCTTCCGTTATTCCAGCGTCACTGAAATACTAATAAATTTTCCTGTCGGCATACCGATCTAAGATATTTTGTCTAGTACATTCTCAAAACTTATCAGATATTCAAAAATAAAATGTGATATATTCTGGTAGAGTAAATCCTGCTCTTTCTAAATTTTCTTCCTGTCAGTCCCTTTATATATACATTGCTACCATTGATTAATGGGACCTACCGACTATCTGCTGAAGAAAACGACACCAGTAACCTGCATGGGTGCAAGGGATAGTTATATTTTTAGAATACAAACACGAACAATATCGCAAAAAATATATTAATATTCCATATTAATACTAACCGATATAACAATTGCATCAATAACGGAGTTGAAAAGGTGGATAACAAAGGTAGACACACATATTGTAAAGTTTGCGCTGTCAATTTAAGATCAAAAGGAATTGGTGCATTCATAATCAAAATCAAGTTGATTTTCTAACATCTACTTTAGAATTTTTAATCAAGGTCAATAATCTTGAAACCATGGCAAAGTGATTTTTTTTATTTTAGTATGTTAATATTTGTTGTATGCTTGTACAGATTGTTTTTCATGAGATCATCAATATTTCTTCTATTCTTAATTAAATTGAGGAAAATAATGAAATATCCAGATAATATAGGATCTATACTTCTACTGAACACCAAATATAAAAAATTTTACCTTTCAAGTTGGAGGTACTTAAAAAATAACTAGAGTGTTTGCAAAAACACATATCCCATCGCTCCCATATTTTGTTCGCCCCACTTTCAAAATATGTGCTTCTAGGTTAGAAGAAGTCACTTGTAGGTAAGAAGGGGAAAAATAAAAGTAAAATCACTTCCAACAGCATTGCCACAGCGCTAGTGGCTGTATCAAAAGGAAAACAGCTTTACACAGCTACATAGCACTTCCAATCATAACCCAAGGTTTGAGATCTGGAGCTTGAATCGTGAAAGAGCAGTTATGCGATATTACAAACGCAAGTACGGGCGATGGTCGGGATGACATAAATACCAGCAGGGATCACAAAACGTGAAAACATGTGGGGGAAAGCCTCATTTGTTAAGTCCAAGATATTTTAATTTAGTTCAATAGCATACTGACGAAAGTTACCCTTACGTTATTTTGCCAGAGCTAAACGACCTTACAAATACAGAATTGAGAACGCAAAATAGTAAAATACATCCAAGGAAAAGGAAATTATAGTTCGACGCCTCTTACATAGAGTATTCATACGTATACGTTCTAATATTAATAACAGTATCGCCAAGAAACATCTCAGGCTAAAGCTATTGATTATAATTGTAAACCTTTAACCTACTTTAATTTCGGATATGAAGAAATTTTTGTACACGCATCTGTTAAGCAGCGCTATATACACCAAGCCACAATCGTCTGTTTTTGTTGTTGTTATAGGGTTTAACGCCATTTTTCAGCACAAGATAGGCTGTACATGGCGGCCAGTATTAATGGTGGAGGAAGAACCTGCGAAAACCCCGAAAAGAACCACTGACCCACGAGAAGCTACCGGCAAGCTTTCTCACATACCCACATTGGCTGAGCTCCAGACTCGAACCCACGCTGACCGAAGTGGGATGGCAGTGATCCGTAACGGTGAGCGCTTTAGACCACTCGGCCACTCGGGGCCCCCAATCGTCTGTTGTTCTGAGCCAGCTGATCTACCTCCAGACCGTTTAGCCTAGATGTGAGCCTATGCCATATCAAAACGAGTTCTTGCCCCCGACTCGGATTAAAGCAGGTATGTATATTAAGATGCAAAATAAGAAGAAAAGGCTAAGTGATTCATTTCGTGAAAGGTACAAGCATCAGTCGAAGCAAAAAGGTTAAGTGATTTATTTCGTGAAAAGTACAATCATCGGTCAAAGGCGATTGTTATGTTCTAATCACATGTAACATGTAGCAGACCAATGAAGGTCATCCAGTGGATACCGCGTGACCAGGATATTACTTAACACAGAGAACCTGACCCTGTTCCATTACTGTAACAAGAGTAGCAAATCCTGACTGGTGGTTGCCAGGTCCGGAATATACCCTTCCTATATCAACGGTGTCTTTCATGATGATCACGTAAACGTAGAACGTTTGTCCTAAGAGTAGTGTTGTATGTTCAGACAATGGAGTTGTAAAACCAATATTGGGTGTAAGCAACGTAACATTTCCTTTGTAAAGTGAGATACGTAAAAGGGCCAGTGCAAGTCGAACGCTAATGTTTCGGACGGAATTAGAATTAGGTATATTTTTAAAAAATATGTTAATGGTACATTCTGGACTTCTTACCAGTGAGCCTTGATAATAAAATGTTTTCCTTGTGTTCTGATAAGAGGTGTTAAACAGCAACTCACGTGTAATAATCAGTGAATATTACTTGAAAAGGGTATACAGGATATATACAACAATAGGTAATAATTCTAAAAAATATAAACATTTATTGGTTATTACCATTGTTGTCCTTTGGATCGACTTTCCTTTTCAGCTCCTCAGCTTGTAGCAGAAGTACCTTAGCTTGTAGAATCAGTAAATCAAAGTCATTCTGCGAATAACTCCTCCTATCCTTCTCATGTCCAGTACGATCAGCTTCCAGATTGCTTCGACCCACATCTTCCAAGATGGTTGTCCGTACACAGGCAGGAGAAACAAGTAAAATCAGAAGTCTGGCTGCGAGCATATTATCTCTTGCCTTTACCGTAAAGTAACGTCAAGGATAATGACTCAATAAAGGGTGAGTTGTACTCTGTTTATGCTGCAGACATGATATCAATGTAATTTAGAATTAGCATATTGCGTGTCCTTGATTTCATCTAAGAGCCAATTGTATTGGCTCTTTTTTGCAGACTTTAAATGGTGTCAGTTGCTCAATGCTCTCACATTATGTATATAAGGAAGATATCCATTTTAGTTAAATAATTCACAAACCAACTACCAGAACATTGTCGCGATGTCGAAATAACTTCCTTACTCATTTTTCTTCTCTGTTTGTATGAGTGTGTCTTTTCTTAAAAGAAATATAATGTAAAACAAAATCAATTTCTCTCGAAACCAGTAAAACATATAAGTCAAATGTTTCGTTACAAATATGTTATTGCCTAGATCGCAAGTAAGGATACAGGGCAAAACAATTAGAAAAAAGTTTTTCAACTATAAGTGCCTCTCTATTAATAAACATAAATAATTACTTAACGAACATGATTGCAAAAGGTCTGGAAAAATTTAGACAGGTGACCTACATATTTGTAATGAAATGAGTTGTATGAAAGAAGGATAAGAGCGGAGGGATTGTGTTTGGTGTGGTCTGGTATTGAGTGGCTACAGCAGTAATGTTAAGGAATTCAGTCTTTCTAATAGCACATTATTGAATTACTTTGATACTATAATAACCCTGTTTTCCAAGCGTAGATGAAGTGTTCTCAATAAAATCCGCTATTATACTTTTTGCCTGTTTGGTTTTGCAAAAATGAATCCAGTGTCAAACTTATGTTTCTTTGATTAGTAATATGCCAGTAGCTAGATTTCGTAACGTGACTGAGCTAGGTTAATTCAATGCACGGAGTGAACATTATTTATGAAAGTATCTAACGACGGCAGAAATGGATGAACTGGAGTGATCGTGGGGTCAGCTAGGGGAGGCGAACTGGAGAGATCGTAGGGTTAACTGAAGTAATCGTAGGGTGAACTGGAGTTATTGTAAGGTGAGCTAGAGATCGTGGGGCGAGCTGGAATTATCATTGGATGAACTGGAATAATTGTAGGGTGAGATGAAGAGGGTGAGCAGGAGGGGACGACGAGATGGAGTAGTCGATAATTAGTTGTAATTGGGGGAAAATGACAGATAATTCTGTTAGAAAACTGTTTATTAAGGTCATCAAAAAATGTCAGAAGATTGCCTTCGCTGAACCTCAGTAAATTTCACTGACTTTAGTGTTTCATATAAGCGCATTCAGAAATCGTAAAGGAGTGAATCAAACCAGTGGCAAAACAAGAAAATTTAAGTATAACAAGAAACAAGGGCATTAACAACACGTCAAATCCGATATTGGTACACTGGTCCACCAATTCTGCGCAAACTCTTTTGTTTGTATGTTTGTTTGCATGAATACGTGCCAAGATGACGCTGGAATAAACTTCCCAAAGCATCTACGAAATACGATCATTCACACGTACAGAATCTTTTTACTTATCATGATTTGAATACAATACACCAAATCGTCCGTTGGTTTGATTTGCGGGAAACTCAATCCTAAAAGTCTCTATGTATAGTCTTCGCTATTCGATTTTTTTGTTACAGTTTTGAAAGAGATTCGAGATTATACTTGTATCAGCAATTCTTTTGTCTGACCAATTGTAAGTTTTTCTAAAGAATTAAAAAGTCCGGACAGTATGTGCAGAGCTGCTTAGTCATGATATCGTGTTTTTAAAACTAGTTAGTAGATTTTAGGCTGATTTAGAGACCTTAATATAAATATGACAAAAAGTAGGTGACATGAAGATATGAAATATTTCCAAAACAAAACATTCCTCGTAGTGGTATAATACCAAGATCACAGTGATGACACATACAGACACAAGGCTATCCTTCATCAGGATAATCTGTTGAATATGAACAAGTTCACCTTACATTCCTTGCTGTACTTAAAAGTAAGTGCTACGGATGGAGACATCACTTTATGTCAATATACAGAAGTCATGCCCATGACCTAGTTTTAAAGATATTTCACTACAGTATATACTTGAGACAAAGAAGCAAATTTACCAAAACAACGCACATTTTGCAAAACGCATAATTTCATTTGGATGTCGATTACATAATGTGCTCAATTTGAACTAAATCAAATTATAATATATGATGAGATCATAGGTCAACTGACGTAGGAACACTACCTTTAGCTGTGCAAGATAAAAACACAGCCGTGAAAAGCGGTAATTAACTGTATCACAAAATCTTAATTGCCTATTTAGACATACTTTCTTGGTGCGCATATCTAAAGACTAAGAGATAACTGATCGCAAAGTCGAAATAACTAATCATTTATTAAACAAAATTCAAGAAAGGATCTTTACGTAAATGGTGGAAGGACACAAATAAAACAAATTGGCACACGGTCTAACAACACCTTGTATGCCTTTTTATACATTATATCAGTACTTTATACAGTTTAGCTCTGCCGTTGCATACACGAGCTGTGGGGTTTCTGAATTCCAACCATCCACGGAATAAAGATACCATCTTCTTTTTTCCACCGCTTTTTCTAACATGATGTAATCCATGACGTGACCTTAAGTATATATTTTGCATTTCCTAATCTACAAACTTTGCAGCACCCAATTTATAGAACACAATGATTGCTCTTTATCAAAAATCAATAAGACCGGAGTAAGGTTTGATGTATTTTTATATTAAAGTAGTATAGGTCCAGCCAAGGGTATGAGTGTTTACATACATTGTACCTACAAATATACTTATGTAGCATTATAATGGAGGAGTAAGATAATTAGGATCACTAAATTTTCCGTGTGATGCGTCGCGAGTAATGGATATACTGAAAGTAATGGCGAACACAGAAATGATGATTATATATATATATATATATATATATATATATATATATATATATATATATATATATACGGACGATACGGAAGCTTCCCTTTAATTATGAGCCCCCAGAGGACGGAACAACCTGCCCAACGAATTAAGAATAATATATTTCAAGGAATGCCTCGGGCTGTTTCAGATATTGTAAGTGGGTTAATGTAAATGTACTCTGTGTTCTTTTACTCAGCAGTGACAATAATCTATGTGCTCTTCAAGTCTGACTGATGATTCAGTGTTGCTTATCTCTTGCTTCCAGTTGTTTATGTAGTTGGTTATGTAGTTTGTTATCTATTTTGTTTAAATTGTACCCTTTAGCACCATAATGTTCTTGATAACTTAATTATCAATAAGGCCATTGTACATGCATGTTAATAGACAAAATTGTCATATTTCTTACTTAAAATTTTATATCTATGCCTTCTGTAATGTTTTATACAATAAAGTTATACCCATATAATTATTTATGCGATCCTTAGACGTTACTAAAGAGAGCAGAAACTGGAAAATGAAGAAAATGTGAACTAGGAAAACGGGACAAGTAAAACATTTGCCACGAAAAATTGCTTTTCAAAACTGGACAAGTAATTGGGAAACAAAACTGAGAAACCCACCACTAGTGAAAGATTTCATCATGTTTGCAATTTGTTTTATATTGTTAACAGTGAAAAATGGTTTACCGCTATGAATTGAAACCATATAAGCGAGATCATAAAAGATCATTTAAAAAAAAAAAGAGGTGAAGCATCTTTTTATCCACAAAGTTACATGTTAGAAAGGTTATTTGTCGAATTTAACGATTCCGTGCTATATATTGAACGACTGTGACATCCGTTATATGGATGATCTCAAATGGATAATAATTTAATACTTAATTTATGAAACGAGGTGACCAATTTCCAGCTTATGAGAGCCTTGGCGAGAAAATGCGGGGCATTATTCAACTCCTTTCATAAAATGAATATTGAACCATTACCCATTTGATATTCTATTTATCGCATACGTTTTTAATGGATATACTTTAGAGAAAAAGAAGAATATATTACATCGTTTATTCTGGCTCAAACGATGCATCTTTCAATTGATGTGCGTAAAATGGTCCCAAACGCTATTTGAATTAATAAGCCGCAGTTCTATAACTAGTAACATTAAAGTAGTGTTCTCTCCCTTTATTACTCTATGTACATTAGAAAATAACAAGATGTCACCACTTGTGCTTTTGGTATAATTGAGTAAGTTGTTATTACTTATAGCCATGTTATTAAATTAAAACGTATATATCATGGAGAATACAATTATGCTTGATTCCATTCGAAGAAATCCACCTCACTACTGACTTTATACTGCACACCGAAGCCTTGGATAGCTGACCAGTTCCTTGTTGTTGTTATTGCTGGTGTTGTTGTTGTTGTTGTTTTTACGGTTCTGGTTCATTTCTCAGTTGTAACGATGTTTCAGAAGGTCAGTTACATCTTAGACTAAATTCCGTGTTGGAATATGACTTATTTGTAATTAGTACCAATATCTTGGAGTTGAGGCTGATGGCAATGTCTTTCATATGGACTACTGCTTTGAGTGGGCATCGGAAAAGGCGAGGAAAAGCAAATGACACATATATGCACACATACTAACGAATGGGACTGCAATGGGCACTAAACTGGTACCTTCGTTTGCAAATATTTTTCATGGGAAGACTCGAACAAAAGCTTCTAAACGAGGCATCCTTTAGACCACAATGTTGCTGTCTGGTGATTGTCGAGATAGAATCAAATTTGACAAAACGGGCGACAATTTCACAATATATTTTAAATTCGCCAAAAGACTTCTGTTATACGTTGGAGCCATCAAACAGGAGTAGTGTATTTATGGTTACTCAGTCTACCGTCCTGGAGGGAATAATAGAAACTGACCCGTATTCCAAACATATTAACTCACAATGGTATCTACTTCAAACCAGCTGCAATCCCTGTCATGTAGTAATAAGAAAAGTATGTGCACTCGTACCAAACGCGCATTGACTAATTCTACCACCTTTGAAAACAGATTCATAGAGCTGTAGGGGCACCTTAGAAGGAGATGATACAGAAGGATATACACTGTGAAGTCTATTAAGATAACTAGACTCCTCGATAATTTAGCCCTCCTGCAATATAAAACCATGAAACCCAACAAGCTTTTCTCGTTCGTGGTATCTTTCCATCTCGATTCCATTAATCAACAGCAGGGCATTCGGAAGCATTTACATCGTATTGAATCCTCCGAATCTCTGAAGGGTATCTTTCATGAAGTTCCAATGGTGCGTACCGTAGACATGCAAATCTCAAGAACCATCTCGCATGTGCCAAGGTAACTTCAAACAAGATCACAAATTCAGGCACATACCGTTGTAAAGAGAAGCGTTACTTGCAAACACGCCAGAGACCATATCTGTCAGAAGATCCACAATAGGAGTTTGTTACACGATCAATCAAAACTTGGGTTGTGGAATGCAAGATTTATGCCACCCAATACCGATGATTTCAGAAAGCGAATGAATGATCACAAAGCCGCAGTCGCAATAAAATCAACGCGAAAGTCTCCAACAACTTCAGCTCGAATACACATTCAGTCAAGTCCCTCGAGATGCTGCCAATTGAATTGAACCTGGGGTGGACCGACATAGAACGCACAAGCAAGGAACTGTACCAGATACTACAATTGAAAACTCATAATAAGTTCGGCCCAAATAAAAAAAACCCAACCATTCCCGTTACATTCTTATCAAAATTTGAGCCAGTCATCAGTTTTTCACCCGTAAGCAAGTTATGCGATAATATTTACCGAAGTAATTACATTTATTATTTTATAATTGCAGTTGGATCAGTTGATAAATGTAAGAAAGATTTCCATTGGTCAGAAATAACGATGTGATCAGACTCACTTTATACTAACGTCTATAAATAGAGACACGTGCAAAGCAACTGATATAAACACTGAATTGGAAGGCATGCCTTTAAAACGAAATAAAAACGGTGGGTTTATATTTTATTTAGAAAATTTAATAAACTGATGTTCAGAATCAAAGAACAAATTTGTTTTTAATAGATTTGGAAAACAAAAAGCTGGGAAACTGAAAATCTACCAAGAACTTTGGAGTTACAGCACTTTCGCTGCGGTTCGTTAAAAATGAATTTAAAATTTGAGGTAAATGGATATAGGGACTGGGATTAGGGGTGTGTGTCAAAGACTGACATTATAACAACTGGATTCACAGTCCTACTATGTAAGACTCCGACTCTGATAGTTACGATGTAGGGGTGAGTGGGAGATAGATCCACTACTCTCCTATCGTAACTGTCAAGGTCGATGCCTTGCACTGTTTGACTATTGGACCCCCATCACTATAACCATTTACCGATATTCATAATTTCATTTGTAAGTAGTCTCTGTAGGTAGGTTAAACTGTTAATGAAAATAAAAATAGATTTAAAGAAACGAAAACGGGTTACTCACGTGTCTGGACAAATACAATTCTTCCAAATCACAATAAACACGTGAAAGGATCAAATCCAATTGTCATTCGTTTGTCAAACAAAACAACACACCCATTCCTTTGAATATTGAATTTCTACACAGATCACATATGTCAGTTTAGATGAAATATTAAGACCCATGCTGTGGAATGTTCAGAACCTTAGATAGCCATCCATTGGTAGGATTTGTTTGATGCTGACGTAGCTGTTACGTTGCAGATGAAGAATCCCCTGTTCTATAAATAGCCAAGTAGCAGAAACCCTCAAACAAGAATTCATACGCTTAAATAAAGCTCTAAAACTGAGAGGAAATGTTTTTTAAAAACAAAATACAAGTAAATAAATGAAATTATAAAGCAAAGAAATGCAATTATAAGAGTTTAATGTCGTTTTTTTTTCTGAGTTTATCGTGGTTAAACTGCCAGTGGCCGACTCACAAAGCTTATATAGCGCTATTCGGCGTTATTTGCTCTGAGATTCGACAACTGTCAGTTTAGACCACGATAAACTCAGAAAAAACAACTTTAAACTCTTAAGTATAATTTATTATTTTATTGTCATTATTATTAGCATTATTTTCATTATTATTATTATTGTTGTTGTTGTTGTTTTTTTTGATTTTGATGTTAATTATCCTGCAAGACAATTCTCTTGACATCTTTCCTTTAGAACATCCATGCATAACTCTACCAGGATATAATTTCTTTAGCAAATCCTGTACATGTCGTTGATTTTTGGATATGTTTCCGTCCTTTGTTCACAACCTTGAATTATGTCCTTGGTTCTTTATGTTATAGACACAATAATCCGCTCGTTTATTGCTGTTACACAACTATTTATTTTAATATCTTCGATTGCAAAGCTTTTACGCCAAAAATCTATAGTGGCAAAGATATAATATCTGTACAATGGATATAATTCAATGTATTTATTACGTCTGTAAAATATATGCGCAGTTGGCCAACCAGTTTAGTAGAGGTCAGTCTTTTATTTGTTTTTTTTAACCTACACAGGATATTCGTCGTTTGTGTGTGTGTATGTGTGTGTCAGAGAGAGAGAGAGAGAGAGAGAGAGAGAGAGAGAGAGAGAGAGAGAGAGCTACAAGTGCGAGTAAGTAATCGCGTTGAATATTGGATGCAAATTATTGGAGATGTGGTTAAAAAAGAACAAAAATTAAAATAAAATAAAGGACGAGCAACTATGATGTGAAGGATGACCAGCTATTATGTAAAATTTCATATAATTTATAATGCTGCTTGTAGATCAGAAATAAAGTTGTAGTGTGTTGTAAAATAATTACTTTAACTATGTCCAATAATACGTCCTATCCTTGATCAATCAGTTGATTGGGTTTGTGAAAAGCAATTCAGCATGTGAAGTCGCAGGCCTACTCATACTAACCCATGACAACAATAACATTTACATATTTTTATGTATAACTGAACCTATCTATTTCTAATTTTAATGGTCTTTATCAGGGCCTGACATTTACAGGATTTCAATTGAAATAAGTGAATCCTGCATGGATTTGTGCGGCTTTTGTGTGAAGAAGAACTTATTTAACAGTCATAAAAATGTATAATGCATGCATAGTTTATATATACTGTTCATAATAAAGTGAGTGTGCAAAAATGTAGTAAATACATAAATACAGAAGCAATACGAGGCATATAGACTCGGAGATAACCTTTAAGACCTATTCATTATCACCATCGAGATTTGCGGTGCGAATTCTCCGCAAAAGAAAGGAATAAGTTCAATTTGTATCTAAGTCTCTGGATCGAGTATAAATGGCAGATACCTCTGGTAATTAAATTTCGGCCTATATGTTAATTATCTGATTAGCAAAATTTGTGTAATAGCTTTGAATTTATTGACAATTAATACAATATTGACATATTTCAATGCCGGATTTTTCCCTTAAAACGCAGATAGTAAAGAAATCCTACGTGTTTTGAACTTGAGAAAAACAACGTCATGAATTAATAAACCTTCCAGATGAGGGGGATGCTCAATTCATAGTAATGTCTAACATGTATCATAGTAAATTAAGTGGCCGTAGGTAAGCGTATTGAGCTCTGGTTCACGAGAATGTTGCTTAACAGAGACTTTCTGGCTGCTTCTCCGCTACTGTAACCAGAGACGCAGATCCTGACTGGTAGCTTCTACAGTAGGAATATATCCATCCTATCCCATATATCCGGCCTGCTTATGAAGTGGACCGGTAGTGCTCAAGAACGTTACAGAGAACAAATTGTTCCGATTAAGTAATAGAAAACCGACAACTTTTGTAAAATTCAACAAATAATTTATTGTCGAAGAATACAAAGTGAAAATTAAACAATAACTTACAGTACTGTGAATTAAATCCCAAATAGTCCTAACAGTTTTATCACAAACCTAACTGTATTAAGTTCCATCTGAATTCCAGTGGTATTCCAAATACGTTCCAATACTGGATGTGTTGATGTGCCTGTAGTCTCTAGTATGCTAACGTTACAGTAGCCTGAATTGTGGCGATGTGCTAAGAATATTTTGATGTATCACGCTAATATAATCCAAATATGTTCTTGTTTGGTCACTACAATTCCAAATTAATGTTTCAGTCCTAGAATAATATTGATGAGAAATTTCTATTTACAATGATAATAATTTGAATAAACAATTCCAACCAAATGAAATACTGAAGACAACAATACGATCGATTCTGCTAAAGAATTTTATGCAAGAATGAATAATGTCTGAAGTAAACAAGATTATATGAAAACCTAAGACACAAAATTAGAACCAGATTGAGAGTCAAAAGTTAATTTCTAGGACATTCCAAGTTGTCAACAATTCAAGGTTTATTACTAAATTATAATAAAGAACATGAGAACATCAGGTAGACCAGGTATTTCCTTAGGGGAATACCAATGCCCTAGACTCAGATTAAGATAAACATGTTTACATTAATAATGATTTGAATATTTAGTCTACACTCATAGTGAGAATTTTAGCTATATATTATGTTGTTTACAAAATCAATGGCTCTGGTTAGGTTCACAGTGAACTTGATTTGGACAAGGTCAGTACAAAATAAAAATTTTGTAACAGATGATCATTAAGGAAAGCCAACAAATAATGCAAATTAAATATACATAACAAATTTGTCCCCTGAAATGGGCGCGAAATATTCCTTAAACGGGTAGGAAATATAGATTTTGCCTTCACTTATCGTATCTTAATACAACATCGAGGTCTCTACTATATACTGTTGTTTTTGTCTTTAGACAGTGTAGCGATAAAACTAATATTGGGATTTACCAACTAATATTGGGTTTTACCAACGTGATAGTTACATTGTAACTTGAAAAGGCAAAATGGATGACACAGGTCAAACGACGGGTTAATAATTCGGCATATGCTTAAAAATGTTTGGATGGCATTTCCTTGTGTTTTTGTAACAAGTGTAACATAGCAAACTCAAGAATGGTCTCTCTGATATCAACCTTTAAATAATCAGTGACTAGAATTAGAAACAAATATATAAGATATATAGAAATTGGTGAGCGATTTCAATTTTAAATGAAAAATCTAAGGACATATATAGAAATAAAGAGAATGGATAGACATAAAAATAGAAAGTAAGAAAGAAAGAAAGCAAGCAAGAAAGAAGCATAATAGAAGGAGAGAGACTGATAGAAAGAGGCTAAATACCAACAAACTTGGAAGGAGAAATGTATAGAGGTTATTACCCTTGTCTTCCTTTTGATCATATTTTCTCTTCAGCTCCTCAAGTTGTAACATCAATACCTCAACATCATTCTGTAAAAGAAGTCTCTTGGCCTTCTCCTCCTCTAGTCGAATACGAACAACTTCCAGATCGACTTGACCAACATCTTCCAAAATGGCTGTCCATACGTGGGAAGCCGAAACAATTACAAGCAGAAGTCTGGCAGAGAGCATACTCAATGTATTGCCTTTACCATACAGTAACGTCGATGATAATAATTTAATGAGAGTAGCATGTGCTCTGTTTATATCGCAGACAGGATATCATCGTGACTTAGAACACGTACATTTGAGTTTGACTGATATCATCTGAATACCATTAGTGCTAGTTATTTTACGCGATTTTTTAAATGACGTCTCTCACTGACTGCTCTCTATCAGACAGATATTATTCATTTGAGTAAAACAGTTTATATATCAAGTATCCGAACCTACTTGCACTACCAACATTCAGTGGGTAACCACGTTATTCTGTTTTTGGTTTTTGTTTAATTGTTTTTAAGATATACATAGCAAATTAAAGGATTTGCTTTCAAGGCCAGTAAAACTGATACTGTCGTAATCCTATAGATTGTGCTATTAGTATTTTAGGTCTCTGTTTATACCTTTGTTAGATTTTCTTGACGTTTTATTGATGATAAGGAGCTGGTGTTGGGAGGATATTTCCCAACCCAAGTAAACCAGTTTCAATGAGCAGACTTCATAATGTACAATATTTATGAGACTTTATGACGGAATGGATTATGTATCCTCCATAATTTTTTTAACGTAATGAATTCTCTCGATATTTTAAGTCAATGGTTTTATTTATTTAAGATAGAACTAACTTTTTGTATTATGTGTTTTGCTCGTGTTTTGCATTGCATGGCATGAAGTTCTAATGTTCGGCTTGGAAAGGCTTACTAATGAACCATACAAATGTGAAACAGAAAATCCATGCAAGTGTAATTTTATATCTCGTGATATGTTGTCATTAGGTGATTACAAAATAAATAATTGTAGCATTCGCGCGTTTAAGAAACATTCAGCTGAAAACGGCAGATGTCTTGATATCCTTGGAAATAATGGAAAACAACGAAACACAAGCCAGACCCAAGCAGGTGTTTGATTTGGTCGGTTGGAGACCCATTTCGTGTAACAATACATTATTTAACAAAACCTCTCACCTCCACTTTAGCCTAATGTCGCCTTTAACGAGTCCAAGAATTGGTTCTTTTACTCCGAACTTCAATGAAGAGGAAAATTCAAAACATTTAACAAATAGATGGGAATATATATTCTTTATCGTGAAATATTTTTAGATTCCCCCTAAGTTTTTCTTTGCGTTCTGATAAAACGTGAATATGAGTTCCTCTTTTGTGGGACATATGTAAAAAAAGTTTGTTCTATCTTTTGAAGGAAAAAATCAAAATATGATCATTTCAGATGGCCTGATCCAGTGTTCTGTAAACTCTTTTTGCCCAAAATCTAAACTTGAGTCTGAAAACGTTCACATGGTGTAAGTTTCATAAAAAATAAAGTTAAGATTATAGAACTTATACAATTTTGTTTATAGCTTCCTTCTCAAGACACTTCGTGGACCTATATATATATTATAATGGTATATTGGTGTCTAAATTTCTCATTCATGCTAAAAAATATTGTAAGTATGTGGAGCTAGGTGAGGTTGCTAAATCAGTAGCGAACGTAAATTAATAGGGAAATGTAAGGTAGTAAAACTTTGACGTGACACTTTTGTTATTTCTACCATCTTCGACTGAAAATTATTTTACTCTATAAAATATGTACATTTGCGTGTCCCTGAGTTCATAAAGGATCTTACGTTGTGCTCCGTTTCATATCTGAATGAATACACTTTATCAAAACTAACTAATTTTAAAAGTTTAAACTCTGCTGGTACAAGGTAAAACATCTTTAGAATATTTTCCTGAAACTAGACAGCTTTAACGTTTTCGGTGGTGCACTTGACAAAAGTTTATTGCATGTACCTAAGATGTTACATAACTACAAAACAATGTATTTATGTACACAATTTCGATAGGCAGATATGTAGTAATATATGTGTCTGATAGTCTGAGCTGATTTGGCACTAGGATGCCAAAGCTATCATAAATTCTATTTTTAACATTCATTTTGTAAATCAATAACGTGACCACTTCTTGTCGATTTTGAATAAATCTACATTGCCCAGAGAAGGTGTATATTGTGATCTAAATGATATAAACGATAGAAAACGCGGTAGAAAGATTCTCTCAAAAGTGTAAAACTGTCGTTTCAAGTGTGCTGTACTTTTAACAAAAACACTTTAGACTTTCTATCCGTATTTAGAAAGATGTATGTGTGTCCTATTCCTCAGAAAGGGTTTAACCAATTAATGTGTTGCTGTGTAAAATAACCAAAATAAAACAAAAATGTAATAAGGAAAGAAAATTACCTAACTAGTATATAATAAATACATTCCATACTTTCTCACAGCCTAATTATCAGAGAATGTGATCATAGCAGATATACCCACGCAAGCACCTTTGATTAAAGGTATCAAATTGAGTTTTAGCAAGTATCTTATGCCTTATACAGAGAGGAAGTTCATAGAAAAGAATAAAAAGATTTACTCTAGTTGTCCTTTTCATAACAATTTCCATTTTAAGTTCTTCGACCTTTGACATCAGTAGCTCCATGTCATTCTGAGAAAGAAGTATTTGATGCATTCTCTTTAAGTCGAATATGAACAGATTCCGAATTGGATGAATATACTTATAATCTGCTATTTTGAAGATGGCCGTCCTGACAGATGCAGATACCTGCAAGTGAAATGTGAAGTCTAACGTGAGATTTTTAAAATCTTAAACTCTTTTCTTCTGACCACGTTAAGAACAATGTCTAATGAAAGGCGACTGTTTCTCTATTTGTAATGGAGACAAAAATCTACATAATTTTGAGCACTAGCATATGTGGAGTTCGGATTATATATTGTCGCTATTTGCACTGGTTGTTTGCTGTGTGTGCGTAGGTACTTATTTTTGTAAAATTTGTCTTCACAGCCACGTAACAAAGAGGGCGGTGTCTATGTAAGATTTTATAATTCATGGATTAATTGTCGTTTCCTATATATATATATATATATATATATATATATATATATATATATATATATATATATACCTATATATATATATATATATAAACTGTGCTTGAAACTAAAGCACTCTCTTTCGATGCCGATAACATGTTGAGACTTCAACAACTCAGTTTTGTAATAAATCGTTATGTGAAACGTGAAGCTGTGGAATGAATAGCTGAGAAAAAACAATGATCTTAGATATCAGCTGAGATAAAAGGCTGTACATAATCCTTGCTGCTGTGTATCAGCAGAAGGTCCTCGTAGCTGGCATGCAGCTTCACTATCTTACGTAGAACGTGAATTTCAGACAAGACAAGTACCTTACGTTGAGCTAACCAAATTGTTGATTGAAATTCGTCTCACCGAAGACTCGGGGTATATAAAATACTCGCGTAAGTGATATGCATCAGTGTCAGTCCACTCGGACTTAATCACGAATTTGTCATGCTACAAAATCCTTTTATCGTATCTCAGTCTACTTCATCTGTAATGTGGACATTCAGTCGAGAAAACTGCAACAATTACATCTTTTGATTAAATGTCATTATACATATTGTGGACACGTGTATTTTAACCCTGGAATATTTCCAAGAAATATAAACATAATTAGAAATGAATTAGATGGTAATTACCCAACGTACACATTAACTCACTCATCAACATATTGTATGAGATACGCTTGACTGTATAATTACATGTCCATGCAATACTGAGATTCGTTTTGTTTCCTTAAATTTGGTTCAGTCGTATTCCATTTGTATTTCAAATACAATGATAAAGTTTAATGTTTAGGGTTTAATGCCACTACCAGCACATTTTTGCTATACATGGCGACCAGTATAACTGGTGGAGGAAGAACCCGGGAAAAACTCCGGGAAGAACCATGGACCCACGGTAAGCTACTGGCACACTTTCTCACATACCCATATTGTCTGAGTCCGAGACTCGAATCCACGCGTACAGAGGTGAGGTGGCAGAGATTGGTAAAGGCGAGCGCTTTAGATCACTCGGCCACCAGGGGCCAATGAGCAATAAGAGCTTTCGACGAATAATTTTGTTATATAAAAATATTCATTTTTCAAACGTAAAATAGGTTCGGTTGGATGAGTCAAGATAACAATGTCACGGACTGTCAATTCGCTGAAAGATTATGACATGAATGTTTATGAAAAGACCGATGACGTAAAACCCAGCTATGTTAATACGGATCTTGAGCATCGTAAGTACAGCTGCCGCTTCAAAAAGTAGTATACAATATATACCAAGCTTGATATATATCAGTATCACTCCCCTATCAAGCTTAATGACGTATTTGTCAAACTACATAATCTTTTTTTTAATCATTTTTTGAGTGTAATTGGCACCCTCATCTGTATTATGCACAGTCGTTAGAGAATACTCTGGTAATTCTATCTGTTTATTAAACTAAATATAATGTGCACGTGCATTTTATCCCGAAAAATTTCAATACGAATAAAAAATAAAC
Organism: Megalonaias nervosa; assembly: GCA_016617855.1. NCBI lineage: Eukaryota > Metazoa > Mollusca > Bivalvia > Unionida > Unionidae > Megalonaias > Megalonaias nervosa. The sequence goes on from JAECUM010026525.1 coordinate 25,598, forward strand.
TAGAATGGTATACATTGACACAATCATTATACTGTATTTACAGGCCCATGAAATACTGATATTCCCATTTCTGGGGATGAGACGTCTTTCATTTCTGAGTAGTAACAGCATTAGAACCAAACTCTGGGTACGATTAATTTATCATAAATAATTCTACGATAAAACTTATATGTCGGCCAAATTTGTACACAACATGCGAAGTCAGCATAAAGATCTCCCGACTGTCGATTCGCCGGAAGATAATGGCATGAATGTTTATGAAAAGACCGACTACGTGAAAAGCAACTATGTTAATACGGATCTTGAGCAGTGTAAGTACATCTACTACTTCAGAAAGGTAGTATACAGTATTTACCAGCCTTGGAGTCTATAATTTTTGGAATACATTCTAAAGTTTAGGTTTTGAAAACTCTCACATTTTACTGAACATGAAGGACTTCTCACTGAATAAAGTCACTTACCTAGAGACTGATCACGGCAATGGAACCCGTAAAATTATGTTATTGCTCTCAAATGAAATACGACTGAACCAAGTTCTAATGAAACAAGACGGATCTAAGTGTTGCATGCACATGTATGATGAGTTGTACCAACTGCCAAAGAGGAGGTAATCCCTTTTTTCCAGCATGCCATGGCAGACAAGAAAATCAAGCCCAATACCACCTTGTCGGAGCTTTTCAAGATGATCTGGAAAACTTTATTCTGAATTTAGACTTTGAATATTAACGGTTTTTAAACAACACGACGGAAGATTTTATATCCTGGGGTAAAAGTCTTTCTGAAGTATTCCTGCACACATTTGCATACAATAAATCGAGTATTATCTGTTCTCACATCATCGATTGATGAACACATACACTGTAATTTAGGCAATAAATACTCAAAAAAATGATGTTTTGGAGCACGAAATTTCACTTAGTATTAGAGAATTGCAGGTACCAAACGACGTAAGAATTATGAACTGTCATTTGTTATTTATTACAATGAAGAAAATGTGTCCGAGCATCAGTTCAAAAATATTCACTTCAAGTAATTTAATTAGAAAAGAAATTTCACTCTTTTCACTCTCAACGGTTAGCAATTCATAAATCAAAACATTGATGGACATGATATTTTACCTAATCATATATATGCTGCCCAGTGCTCAAAAAGCAAAGTGTTTCTTTACCAGGTTATTACGTAACGTAGAACACCTGGTCTTTGTCCATTACGATGACTACCATTACTGAACCTGACACCCAGCTGTCATATCCATAGAAGGCCCTTCCTATCTCAACATTGTCCTTCATGATTATTCAATGAACCATCGAGTGTTGTTTGTGTTCATCTCTTGCCTATAAACTTCCTTCTTGTTCCACTAAGTACGACTGTATATAACATCAAATGTCTTACATACACTGCTTTGTAAAACTCTAGTGCAAGCTAACCTACGTGAAAGCACCACAATCCAATGCTGCTCAATGCCAATGAAAATGGCATCGAGTAAAAAGAAATGAAAGCTTGACAGAAGTATTAACCGGGTTGGATTTCGGATTTATAACAGTACAGTGGTAATACAAATACAATGTTTATTGATGAATGACTTGAATGAGAAAAGAATTGTGATAAATACGTGCGTGTATAAGATCCAAATGTTGGACAAATTAACACAATCCGCACGAACCTAATAACCCAAAATAAATGTGAATACAAATAAATGACCTTACACAGCAAAAGGACAAAGGTTAATGATTCACAGTAATTTCACACGACGAAAAGAATGATGTGTTTTACTCAAATAGTAAAAATGATGTACTTGACTCATATAGTAAAATGTATTCACTCAAACATTGAAAAATGAGGTACTTTACTCAAATAGTAAAATGATGAAAACAATGGGACAGATATCATACAAAATATCTTTACAGTCCCAAAACACTGGGTATAACAAAACCCACAAAATTAGCCCACGGCTAAAAGATTACATGCATGGAGTAACACAAAACACTCCGTCACTAGCACACTTGGCTACCAGTCACACTGGTCAATCAAGCAGTCAGCATTTCATGTAGTCACCGACCACCATTCAATTCCTTGGTCAATCATGCAATCAGCGCCCACCAGTCGGTCAGGAACTCCCGATCACTTGCTACTCGACCAGCAACACACTGTTCACTCGCCTCTACGGCTGCTATGGTTCAGCTTTACAGCTGCTATTGTCAACTGCTATGGTCAGCTCTACAGCTGGTACCTCGTCGACTCTAATCAGCTGAAAACAAATCATAGCACCGTGTACTATGTATGACACGGGCGTATACGATAAAATGTAATATTATATACGGTAAGCTATGCAAATTACATTATCGGCACAACATTAGAAAGCAATAAAACGGTTCAGATGTGAACCTACCTGTGTCCGATAAGAATCCTACGGTACTAAACGTTTCTTAAAAATGTAATTTTATTGCTGATATAAATCTCTTGCTAAGTCACAAACAAGAATAGAAAATATCTGTATTATACTATGTAAGCTGAAGTTACATAGAAAATAAACGTGGTAGTACAATAGTTATAACTTATAGTATACATAAGAAATTAAGAAATAGCTCACATACATCTACAGCTGAAGATGTACAAATCCTTAAGTAGACTACTCACTGACAAGACGTTCCGTAATGTAAAGATTAAGTCTTATGGTGAGGCAGTTGTACACAGACGATGCAACCCTACATCGTCTGTGCACTTGATGTATTCGGTTTTTCACATCTAAAGCACTTCGCACGTGCGGCATAGGATGAACCACACTCACTGTTTCGAAATATTGTACAATATACATAAATCACCCTCAGGTATCACTGTACATAGAAAACGAAACCCGAGTATATGTATATAATAAATGAAAGGATTTATACAATCCCGTGACACTGGGGTTTTTTCTTGGAACGCGAGAATGTTTTTGGATAAAAGTGGCATTCATAAAAGTACTGACACTTCCATTTAATAAACAGTGCTTTGCAATAAAAATATTAAAAGTATTGCTGCTGTCATGGGTTTTCATCACTACAACCATGCGACACTTGGTTCTAAGCTATGATTCCGGCTTCATTCATCAGTGGGATTCAGTTTATAGCATTGGTGTGGTGGTAGAAGTGATAAGATGACGGGTCTGTGCAAATTTTAAAGGATCGTTTATTTGGAATTGCAAAGTATAATCTATTATCATAGTCCATAGCTTAGTTGCTTTTATTATGGTCTTAAAACAAGTAATAGAAAAGAGTGAGAAGCAAGAAGAATTGTAAAATTCAACAATAATTTATTTCCTTATAATACAAAGTGAAAACGTAACAGAATGACTTACGGTATTGCGAATTAAATCCCAAATAACCCTAGAAAATCTAAACACAAGTCCTAATGAAAAAAGGTACGAATGCAATTTAGTGATATTCCAAATAGTTCCCAACGCTGAGAGTGTTGTATCCTGAATTGTACTGAGGTACAAAAAATCTTTTGCTGGATTACAATAATATCATCTATGGTTTGTCTGAATCCATTTTAATTCCAAGTCTCTATTTCCATGGATGCTAGTTTTTAGCACTTCGCATTTCCAGAAAAAGAATAACTTGAATTAAATCATTTGAATAAATAAATTCCATTCCAAAATGAACTACTACTGGACACAACAATAATACAACTGATCCTGCTAAGATTTTAAAACACGAATGACTAATTTTTCCAGTAGACAAGATTATATTTTAAACTTAGACGTAAAAAAGATACCCTGGACAAACATTTAATTGTTTTAGAAGGATCTTAGTTATTAATAGAAAGTTCATCACCAAAATGTCAATAAAGCACTTGACAATCACCACGTAGGTCTAGCTAAAAGTATACAATGTCCTTGACTCAGAGTGAGGTAATGATCCTCACTCAGAGAATAAAAAAGTTGTTTGCAAAACCTGTTACCGATTTTGGACAAGGTCAGCTACTAGATAGAATGTAACATTACCCACAGCATATAATGAAATAATAATAATAATAAAAAAAACTAACTGAAAAACAATGCAAATTAAATATAAATAACACTTATGTCACATTTCTTATTTCCAAACATTTAAATACTTGTAAAAATGACTTAAAAGTTTGAGAAAGAATGCTATGCCACATCAGAAATGACAAACATGTACATCTTTCTTTGTACTCCCACCCATCAAACTCCCGTAGCTGCCTGATTTTAATGAACAACCACCAGTTCTGAACATTAGGGAAAGCCTTGCTCTATGCAATGTTCTACGTTGACGTTTAAACTAAGAAGAGTTTTGAAAAGAAGACGGATTATAAAAAAAACCTGATTTAGTATTTTAAGTACTTTACCCATTTTGCCTTGTTTAAATGCCTGTTTTGGGAATCTAAACATGTCACAATATATCCAGAACTGTTTTAAAAACAATAAAATTGGATGATTTACAATACATTCTATTAGTTTTCAATTCCACCTCATCTTTCATTGCTGATAGAGATTATATATATCGTCATATCACCATGTGGAATTCAAAACCATAATTTGGGTTTAGCCTAAGATAATTTTCTTACCATAGGGTTTCATTGTTCAAAATATTTCAACATATTGCCATCTCCAGGAAGATATTTGGCTATAATTACTTTCAACGCAATTTGCAAATACCATTTTCTTCCTAACTGACGTCTTGTTCACTTACATGTGACTATACACGACTGGAACAAAATGTCTGAGAACAATTCTCTCTTTTTTTCTGTTCCAAGCTGTAAAGAAATGTGAATTAAATAGAAAAATTAGTATTAGAATCAAAATCTTGGGCTGTGGAATTGAACAGATAATGACCCTAGTGTTTCTCATGTGTAACTTTTTTCACGAACCCTCAACATAAGGTACGAAGTTGTCAAATTTAGTCGCCAAATCTCCTTGTTTTTTATTTGCACTTACCCTTTAATAGTTAAAATTTTGTATGTTTAGCCTCATTTTCTGTCGTCTATAAGACCGTGATTCCAACAATATTCCGGAATTGTCGTTGTCATTTGGCCCAAATTCGCCTATTGAAGATATTCTGACGGTTGAACTAAAGTTCCGCTATAAAATGATAAAGTCTCTGCACTATTGCGGCACCAAAGTGTTGATTATGTCGAAAACTATCCTGTAGAATCATTCGAATATTAGTAAAAAATAAAACATGGTATTTGTATGAATGAGACCTTTGTTTCAGAAAGTTAAACAAGGTTGTAAGGGATTATGCGCATTGCAAACAGCCATGTTAAAAGAGGCTCTATTTTAGGGAAATGCGAGTTGAGACATTCACAGGAAATTACTTCCATAGTACATTGTAGCAAGTAATTGTTATCTTTACGAAATGAAATCAATATATTGAATTATTATTATTATTATTATTATTATTATTATTATTATTATTATTAAAGGACGTAAATGACAGACTAATGCAAATGACATTCCGTACTATCATCGGCGCCTATGCACCCACCATGACGAACCCAGATGAGATCAAGGACAAATTGTCTGAAGACTTGGAATCTCTTATTGCTGAAGAACCAAAGGCAGACTAGCTTCTCATCCCTGTTGACTTCAGTGCTAGAGTTTGCACAGATCACCAGTCGTATCCAGGGATCATTCGCAAAAATGGTTTCGGTATATGCAACAATAACGGACTCTGACACTGAGGAATGTGCTGAACGCGGGCCCTAATCATCAACCCAGTCTCCTGCCTCCCAAACCAAACAAGACATCTTGCACCACGCGCTAGCATCCTATTGACTGCGTCATCGTCAGGAGAAGAGACTGGCAGAATGCCAGAGAGGTGAAGAGACTGGCAGAATTCCAGAGAGGAGAAGAGACTGGCAGAACGCTAGAGAGATTAAGGCCATGAGAAGTGCAGAATGCTGGACTAACCACATGCTCATAATCTCCAAACTCAATATAAGGATTCAGCCTAACCGATGAAAACAACGAACAAAAAACCTGCCAATAGCTTAATGTTGCCAAATTGAAACAGGCGAATATGAAACAGGCATTTGCAAAAGAACTGTGCACACAACTGGATAGAATCCATATAAACTATGTGACTCTCGAGGAAATCTTGGCATCCTTCAGAGAATCTGTGTACTCAATTGCATCCAAAATCCTTGGTTCCACCACAAGATTGGTTTGGTTAGAACAATAGAGCCATTCAGAGAACTCTGACTGAGAAACGTTAGCTACAGTGGTCTGCTTGCAATACAGAATTTCATCATCTAACTAAAGAGTCTTCACAAGATTACGAGGACTGCCCAATGCAATCTCAGATGGTGGCAAGACTCATGGCTAAGCAATAAAGCAGATGAGATGCAGTACTACGCAGACAGGAATGACACGAAGAATTTCTATGATGCTTTCGAAACATTATACGGCCACAGTCATTAGTAACATCTCCAATACTGAGCGCTGAAAGCACCAGGCTGCTCACTGACACAGATATGATACTTCTATGATGGGCAGAACACTTCAACAGCATCATCAGTCAGCAATGATCATCTATTCGCAAGGAAGCAATTGATCGACTGCCCCAAAGGGAAATCAATAAAACAATTGGTGATCATCCAATTCTGACTTTGACTATGAAAGCAATTGACCTGCTGTCAAATGGCAACTCACCTGGAGCAGATGCTATGCTAGCAGAGTCTACAAAGCTGGAAGCTCGCATATGGCACAGAAACATGCTGAACTCTTCCAGTCAATGTGGACACAGGTAACAATACCCAGATATACAAAGATGCATCCATCGTCGAAATGTACAAGCGGAAGGGCAATATATAATCATGAGTCTACTATCAGTGCGTGTCCTTGTTGTCAACAGCCGGCAATATACTTGCTAGAATTTTCCTGAATAGTCTTGTGCATAACATCGATCATAAATTTCTGCCAGTGAGTAAGTATTGCTGCAGATAAGAATGAGGGACAATAGAAAGGGTGTTTGCAGCTTGTCAGCTCCGTTAGAAGTGCCAGGAACATAACTTCAACCTGTATAAAAGACTTTGTCACAGTCAGCCGCCGAGGCATTTGAAAATCTATGCAAAATTTGATTTCCCAGAGAAATTCAACCTGATGGTACTGCAATTGCATGAAGTCTTGCTCGTGTCGTGGATGTCGGCAAGAGTCATTTGAACCATTCCCAGTCACCAGTGGAGTCTAGTAGGGCTGTGTTTTGGCCGCAGTCGTCTTCAGGATGATATTGTCTGCCGTGCTTACTGATTTCGTCCGTGACTATGACACTGCAATCGACATTAGATACCCTAATGACAGCAAGCTCTTCAATCTGAAGAGACTACAGGTGGAGGGGAGGTTACAGGAAGTTAATGTTCATGATCTACTAGTTGCTGACGAGTGTTCCCTGAATGCAAAATCTGTGTCCGACACGCAATACAGTATTGACCATTTCTCTTAAGCTTGTGACAATTTCGGTCTCACAATCAGTATCAAGAATACAGTGGTGATACACCAACCTGCACCAGAAAAGTTGTACGTATAGCCTACCACGAAAGCATGTGGCCAGACCCTCGTGGTAGTGGGCATATTCACCTATCTCTACAGCACAATGTCACGTGCGGTCCACATTGATGGTGAAACCAACACCAGAATTGCTAAATCAAATGTATGGGAACGCATAGGGATCAGTCTACAAACAAAACTCAAGATCTACAAACAAATCGAGGTGCCGACCCTGCTTTATGGTTACGAAACCTGGGCGGTATTCAGGCACCATACCAAGAGACTGAATCATTGTCACATGGACTGGCTGTGGAAAATAATTAGGAGAAGATGGCAGAACAGGATCCTAGACACTGAGGTTCTCACATGGGCAGGCATCCACACTCTGACGAAATCAAAGTCGAGACGGGCAGGCCAGATCACCAGAATGTCAGACGAGAGATTTACAAAGTCAATTCTTTTACGGGTAGCTATAGGAGTGAAGGCGATCTCAGGGTGGTCAGAATAAATGTTTTAAAGATGTCTTCAAGTCATCCATAAAATATTTCAGCATTAACCCTGAGCCTTGCGAAGATCATAAACAGGATCACTCCTCTTTTCGAGCTGCAGACTTTGCATGGACAAGAATTTGCAGAAGCAGTGCAGAAATGCGAGCATCAGAAATCTCCTAACTGCAGCAAATTTCTCAAAATCATCTTGAAAATATTGAGCAGCTATATGTACTTCAAGACGTAGAGATTTAAATGCCAAATCAACGATATGCTTTATTTTATATGAACATTTGGAACTTATGAAAAGCCTATTTTAGACAAGAGCACCGAGAACGAATTTTACGCACATAATCATTTATGTTCACGACCTTCTACAAATTGTCTCAATGGCTATTAACACGTGACTTCTTGCTTTAGTTTTGAACGTCACCACCTGTATAATAGGTTCGATCCATTTTTATATTTTTCATGTGTAGTAAATATATATATATATATATATATATATATATATATATATATATATATATATATATATATATATATATATATATATATATATATATATATATATATATATATATATATATATATATATATATATATATATATATATATGTCCCTACTATCATCGGCGCCTATGCACCCACCATGACGAACCCAGATGAGATCAAGGACAAATTGTCTGAAGACTTGGAATCTCTTATTGCTGAAGAACCAAAGGCAGACTAGCTTCTCATCCCTGTTGACTTCAGTGCTATATAAATGTTAAAAAGTTATCGGATAGTGTTTTTTTCCAATTTACATTTGAACTTCAGAAAGTGAAAATGACCATGTGGAGCTAGGAGTCTTGTGAGAGGTGCTCATCTTAAGTAAGGTCATACTCTATAACCTGAATTGCACCCATCAATCATATCTCAAAATAAAGCTAATTAAAAAATGTTTTGTTTAAAATGCCTATGATATACAAGGTCCTTTCTAAATATCGAAGATAGCCAGTGAAGAAAACCTGGGAAATTCTTTTTTTTTTTAATTTAAAATCAAACCCTATGGAAAATAGGAAAATTTTAAGCATTTTCTAAACAATTTGTTTTCATAAACTGAGTACAGATGTATCTACACCGCTTATGAAAACCTTTTCAGTTCGAGGATGTTTACAGTTCATAAGGAACTAAATTAGTTAACTTAAATTACTGTAATATAATGACATTATAGGAGTAAGGTTTAAATGCTACACTCTATCCAAATTGTAAAGTTGGTCACCATGCCTAGTATTCGTGACTTAAGTAGAGACTGATATGGATTTATATGGTGTCAAGATTCCCTCAGCCATCTCATACTATGGAATGACATCTGTGTTTGACGAAATAATATCGGCCCCACGGCACAACCTTTACTTTCATTTTGAAGATGTGTAAACAATTCCATCTGGTTTTCATAACTCAACTCTTGGTTAGTTCTCGTCTGTAAAAGTAAAGCAAAATTAACGATAATTTTTTACTTCAAACGAACGCACTTAAATTGTATGAAAAATTTATAGAAAGTTAAAACATATTCGGATATTGAACAGAGATTACTGAAAGTTATTTAACACGGAAGAGTTTTCAGACGAGTTTCTGCCTAGATAACTTGTACTGATTTAGGCCAATCACATTTGATGCAGACAGGATTTGGAAGAATCAGGAATCTGAGACCAAGGTCATTTAATTTTGCCTGGGCAATATCACACATATGCTCACAATAAGTCCCCTATTTCAGCATATTTTTAATAAAGTTTTGTTTATGAATTTCGTATGCTGAAGGAGTATACAGTTCTCGATCCTAGACCACTCAACCTGAGAAAATAGGTTTAATCTGCTTAAACCAATCATTTTGCTTCTTAAATTTGGAACACCCATTTTAACAAATCCCTCCCCCCCATCAGAGCCCTCAACGACTATTATATAACTTTTTGATTGAAAACAAAAGTTAAATGCCAATTCCTTGATTGTACAGCACACTGCCCTCGAGTATAAGTAATGGCATCAAGGTATATTGTATTAAATTAAACAGATATTTCAGAGAGATGATAGTCATATGATGTGAAAAACGATATGTCTGTATTAGAACATAATGTGTATTTCTGTACAAGTCTGGATAGAATGCAAATTAAAGGAGATAATCATGATAAACAATGATAGCAAGAAAGAGTACGGTATGAGGAAGAAATATATTACATATTTCATGCAAGTAAATACAAAAGTTGATTGAGCTACATTTACAGTACAATCTGAATTTCTCGTAAAGTCAAAGCCAATCTAAATGGATTTAAGACAAATTAAGATATATGATTTATGGAGAACATAGTTCGATTTGAAACAAACAAGCGGTGAGTTGGAAGTAGTTGTTCTTGAACCAGCCATAATAATGGTAAAATTTGATATAAATCAAATGTTCCTGAATCTTCCGTTGTCTTGCTGATAAAGACAATCTATCGGTGTAAAGCATTATATTGATATTCTTATGCACTTTAAGTAGCTGACAGAGAACAAAATTTAAGACGTCTTTACTACATTCCTGAAAGTCCAGTTGCTCAGACAAGTGCTGCAGTTGAGCATTATTCAAGTTATTGGTCGTGTGACTATAAAGGTGCATGAACTTTACTTAGGTCGGCACGATATAACTTTCCTGTACTGCAATGCCATAAGACACTAACCAAAACTAAACCATTTGCCTGTATAAAAAACAATCATTTGTGCAAATATATTAAAAGGGTCTGTAAGAAAATACCATATGCTGAAGTTCAAAATTGGGTTGAGCGAATAATCTACGTATACATTGCAAAAGCAATAAGGAAGGGATTTCAATATAAAAATGTTATGCTATTCATGTGGATGACTAGTGGTACTGAGACAATACTGACATGCCCGTTTATGACAAATATAGCAAAGGATATATCTATATATGTCGGCAGCAGTAACAAACAAATCAAATCATAATCAAGTGAGAACCATCAATAACTAAAGAATTACTTGATTCCAGTTACCAAATACAGAGAATGATTTGGCTTCTGGAACAAAAACAGTTGGGGTAAATGCCTTCAGAGATTCCAGAGATTTTGCCTAACATCTGGATCGAGTGAATAAGAGGGCGACATGCAGGTTATATCTCTAATAAATTCCATGGGAAGTAAAGCAGACAATATACTGTCATTATTCAGCCTTTCTGATGAAACTTGTCGCTGATAAGTTCAGGTTGGATTTTATGCTAAAACTGAGTATTATATATGTGATGGCTAAACTGAACAAAAGAAAACAAGAAGGACAAACTTGGATGGCTTTGTAAGAGGCAACATGTTCTTGCAGCAAGCTGCAACGTTGGTGTAATCTATGTTATAATGGTCCGTGACAGACTTGTATTTAGACTGAGGGACTTAAAGCTGTCAAAACATTGGAGTTGGACGCCAACCATACATCAGATTCAGCTATTACACAGACAGAATGAAGCTGTCAAATAATCAGCAGTCTAGGAACTACGAAGCCATGATGGATGCTTCATACTAGCACCTGAGAGAAGCCTGAAACAAAGAGCAAATGTTATTAATCCCACATCCAAGGCATTCAAAAGGAAATTCAGGATGCATCTGGTGTGGACATCGTTTTAAGCATTCACGAGATCAGTGTCCAGCAAAGGAAGCAGAATGTCACAGGTATAAAAAGACTAGGACATATTCAATTATAGACACATATGTGAGATGTTCCCATGACTCAGTATCAATGTTGAAGCGTTGGACTTGAAGGAATCTTTGAGGCGTTTCTTCTGACCACCCTTAGATGGTTTTTCTTCCTTCAACTAGAGGTGTAATGATACTTTCGAATATTCGCTGAATCGAGAATGTTCCATATTCGAATTGTATTCGATATTCACGACACCGTTATTCGAATATTTTCGAATACAGATAGTTTAACATAGCTATTAACGTGTGGCCATTAGTCCAGTACTAACCATACCTCATAATGCAATCGACTTTACATTAATTTAAAGCATAGTTTGTTGCTTGAGTAGCAGTATAAACGTATTACCTCAAGTTGTTAATTCCGAAATTCGGAAGACTCAGTATCATTTTCTTACGCTTGCGACATTAAATTACTTTAATACGTTATTAATTAAACTTGTTTACCGTTTTTGAATAATAATTGTATCAGTATTGTTCAGTAGTTATGCGATTATTGAAGATAATTTCAAATCATTTTCACTCTCCAAGGACTCGTTTTACGACGATCAAAACCTAGTCGTGCAATACCCGCAAAAATGTTTCATAATAAAATATTAACACTGCCAACTGAAGTTGTTTTAATGAAAAATCTGATCATTTTTTTATACTGAGGTTTTAGTAAGGTGACAAGTCAGGCTAACGGGCTCAATGTTAAACTGGTAACTTCGTCTCAATCGGATGCTGAAAAGACGCAAATAACATCAGAATAACTACCATTAACAATGCTGTTAACAATTAAATCACAATGAATATAAAGCCTACATGAAAAGGACTAATATCTGGCAGATTCAAAGATTATTTAGTATAATTTTTATTTGTAACCTGAGCGATAGATCAAAATTACCTTTTGTCAGATCTTATTAATACATTTTATCTAATATTGCCCTTACGTTGTATCTTGAAACATCGAGTTAAAAAGTTATGGAGACTCCCTCTGTATAACGCAGATAAAAATAGTTGATATAATGTGATAGTTTATTTTTATAATAATCTTTCAGGTATTTATTATTAGCTTTTGCAAATCTCTTTCTTCCAACCATTGATATTCCAGCCTTTATTGATTTTCCTTTCAATAAATGTTTGCGTGTACTTGATAAATTAAAATTCTTCTTTATCATATTTTGGTATAAAAATCCATGCGAAAGATGATTATGACATATAATGAGATGGATCTAGTTTAACTTCATCTAACATTGTTTTTTTTTTTTCTATTCGAACAAATTAGCCTATATAAAACCATTTGCAGCTAAATATAGATCATGCTAATCACTAAATTTACTTCAAAGATTTATAGCATGATTAAAATTACCTTCACTTATTGATTCATTTTAAAAACTGAGCAAAATTATTCTCATTTCAGTAATTTTGTTTCCTTGAATTTCTCTAGATTCCACGCAATCCAATGAAAAAATTGTTTTTTTTCTCCAAAAAGCAAACGTCCAATTCATTAGAATCACACCATTTCTTGGTAATCTTAAAATCTTCAACTATTCTTTTTAAGTTCGTCAGGACAGCTTAAAATACATTCAGAAAGGTCAATAAATTCTAAATGTCCAACTTGAAATGATAATTATCCTTCCATATTTTTTTAAATATGGGAACTTCTGTTCTAAGCATCTTTAGATAGTACTTTTATTACTAAATGACCGTCATAGCTTCTTAGATTCTGAATTACTACCGGTATCTTACTATTAAGTATAATCAGTTTTAATTTAATATTACAACTGTAATGAGCTGTTTCTTTGTAATTTCCGTAACATGAGAATGATTCCACGCCTTATGTAAACCAAACTCATTCTTCCATAAAGCTGTCTCTTTTGGTGTGAATTTTACCTATTATTTTTCCGTCGCTTATTATAACAATGTAACCATTTGATGGTGGTATATTATGTTTTATTCTTTTTGCATTTTGTATAGATACATGACACTTGTCTTCTTTCTATCCACTCTAAGATGAAAAATTAATTTATCAAATATTGTATACCACTGTGTTCTTTAGAGGATTTATCTTCTAAATGGTTTCATCAAATATAATATTAAAAATCAGGTAGCATTTAATGTATGAAACAGGAAGATTTGTTAAATTAAATTGCCTGGTTCTATGTTCCTCAAGGATATAGTTTATTACTAAAGGTATGTATGTATGTATGTATGTATGTATGTATGTATGTATGTACACATTTTGATGCGCGTATAGGCAGGTGCAAAACTATGTGTGTTTGTTAAAGTTAACGAGTTAGTGTGAAATCTTATGCGCCACCTAGACGTCGAAGCTGCCATTACCTGCAATTCAAAATATTGTCTTTCATAATTATCAGATGATGCTTTGTTGCTTGACTGTAATGTTTTTGATGGAAAATAATAATAATTCTTTCTTCAGAATTACAGGAAGATACTTATTTACTGCGTTGCAGCCGTTTAAAAGCTAATCTCCAGAACCTCCGAGCCATTGGTCGTGGCAGAAATGGTGAAAATTTGTATTATATCACAACTGAAGACCGCGAAATACCAAGTGAGAGCTGCGTGAACCTCCTTAGAATACATATAAACTCTCCACTGAAATTAACAGTCATATATCTATGATCAGTCAGAAAGCACATAACAAATAAACGTCCTCAATCGTTCTTTATCCATTATTACTAAGTTACTGATCGACACATGCTTTATTAGGGCAAACTTTAATTATTTCCCCGTATTTGACATTTCTGATATATTGCTGAATAATCTGGTCATACACAAACAATGCAATTATAATTATAGCCACCAAAATTTGGACATATTACTAAGGTCACAGACCAAGAGGTACGGAAAGAAGATACGGAAGCTTCCCTTTAAATATGAGTCCCCGAGAGGACGGAACAACCTGCCCAACGAATTAAGAATAATATATTTCAAAGAATGCATCGGGCTGATTCAGATTTGTAAGGAGTTAATGTAAATGTGCTTTGTGTTCTTTTACTCAGCAGTTAGTGACAATTATCTATGTGTTCTTCAAGTCTGACTGATGATTCAGTGTTGCTTATCTCTTGCTTCCAGTTGTTTATGTAGTTGGTTATGTAGTTTGTTATCTATTATGTTTAAATTGTAACCTTTAGCACCATAATGTTCTTGATAACTTAATTATCAATAAGGCCATTGTGCATGCATGTTAATAGACAAAATTGTCATATTTCCTACTTAAAATTTTATACGTATGTAATGTTTCTGTAATGTTTCATACAATAAAGCTATACCCATATAATTATCTATGCGGTCATTAGACTTCACTACAGACAGTAGAAACTGGAAAATGAAGAAAATATGAACTAGGAAAACGGGACAAGTAACCATTTGCCACGAAATATTGCTTTGTCAAAATCAGACAAGTGATTGGGAAGCAAAACTGACAAACCCATCACTAGTGAAAGAATTCTTCATTTCTGCAATTTGTTTTATATCGTTTACAGTGAGAAATGGTTTACCACTATTAACTGAAACTATGTAAGCGAGATCATAAAAGATCATTTCAAAAAAAGAGATAAAGCATCTTTTTATCCACAATGTTACATGTTATAAAGGTTATTTGCCAAATTTAACGATTCCGTGCTATATATTGAACGCCTCAGACATCCGTTATATGGATGATCTCAAATGGATAATAATTTAATACTTAATTTATGGAACGAGTTGACCTATTTCCAGTTTATGAGATCCTTGTCGAGAAAAAGCGGGGCATTATTCAACTTGTTTCATAAATTGAATATTGAACCATTACCCATTTGATATTATGTTTATCGCGTACGTTTTTAATGGATATACTTTAGAGAAAAAGAAGAATATATAACATTCTTTATTCTGGCTCAAACGATGTATGTTTGAATTAATGCGCGTAAAAATGGCTCCAACGCTATTTGAGTTAATAAGCCGCAGTTCTGTAAGTAGTAACGTTAAATGTAGAATTTTTTTTCCACATATTAGATTTCAAACAGCAACTATCCTTCCAAATCGATAGAACAATTGACACAGACATCATTTTTTCAACACTTAATCCCCGATGAAAATTCATGTGTGATGTCACATAGTTCACTCTGTTTAGGTTACATGCGCCATATACATCGATTACAATGGGGATGTTTCGAATGTTTCAACTTGTAGTGTGTCAATTTCACTACTATGAATGCAGTATTGTATACAGCAGAAAAGTTAGCTTTCAAATTGTATATTCATATAAATGAATGATTACTGGACGCAGAAATTGTAGTAAATCTAGACTAAAGAAGTTGCTGAGTGCAGTGATTCCTGATTTAATGTATTTGTGACTGATATGTGCATTATTTTGTTTGGAACAATGCCGTGGTTGAATGACTTTCTGTCAGTTGAGACAGCGGCATTTTTCGGCATTTTTGGCATCCTTTTTGAAACAGAGACGAGTTTATTTACTCTTATATATTAACATTTAAGCGACGCTTTTAATACGAGTCGGATTCGTCAAGCTGGAATTACAAGAAAATACCTAATTCAACTGTGGGTGAAGAAAGATTTGTAAAACAAATGTGTTCCATCATTCGATGAATCACTCTGCATCATCAAAAACAACAACAAAAAACACTACCCCCCCCCCAAAAAAAACAATCCAACAAACAAACAACAACAATTAAAAAACAACAAAAATACAAACCAAAAACCCGAAAACTTACAGTCCAAAAAGCCGATATAATATTGGTTGAATATCTACTAAACTTCACCTTTAAATTTAGAAACTGAGCTATTATTCAACAATAGAAATTTGTGGCTGTAACTAGTTAAATGTCTTCTCTAATACACCATATATTTTTTTATTGACCTCATTATACATGTATATGTTTGAATTTTATGTCTTGGATAATATAATTTTGACATCGTTTTCAGACAGCCACAAGTTTTGGTAAAATTAATGTCATCCATGAAGCATTTTTGCATGTTTTGGGGACGAAATAATTGGGATAGTTGTTGTTCTATTGTTTAATTAAATGACAATACAATACAATCAAAAACATCTTACGTGTTCATAAGCTAGTGATCTGATCAAGGGAGATAACTATTCACGGATGATTACAGTAATGGCAATTAATCCTATTGGTTATTTAGAGCAGACTACACATGTGAGTTCCCGCCCTTCGACGTATGGTGGACATCGCAACGTGCCGCACACCACCTCCACCTGGTATATCAAGTGACGATTTGTGTTGGCTTTTCCACCTTCAATAGCTTCCTTGTCGTCGTCTAAACACACGTACTCTGTCGGTGCAGGGTGACTGTAATGCTGTGAGACCAGGTAACCCGAATATTCAAGCGTCCATCCTGAGTAGCAATATGCTTTCCCTGGGATCATAATGGAAGAGGAACGAGTGGTGCGGCAAGCAACGGATGGAGCATCTCTGTCCGTAATTTCAGGATTGAAAGTCGTAAAGGTAACTACAAGCTCTATTTCATTTTTTGTACCATATATACGTGCTCCAGTGTGAAGTCCGTCTTGATATTTAGCCCATGTTGGATCTTCTGGAAGGCAAAGATGATTTGCTTCATTTCCCCTCTCTTGGAAATCGGAGCCAGCAATATATCCTGAAAATGTATTCAAGACATTGCATGAAATAGAATTCAGTAATCACTCTTGTTTGTTTTAAGATGGCGTTAGTGTACTATGACATTTCTAGACTGGTTCAATGAAAGAATTATTTGAAAACAAACAGAATTTCTGAAAGAGCGAACCAAGCTTCGGACACTATACTATGCGCCTATGAGTAAAGTCTGATAGAGTTCTAATCTTAAATCCCAATTAAGCACGTAATAGAATTTATTCAAGAATAGTGCTAGTCTCACCATTACAAATGGATCATACCTCACAAAGAACACTTTAACATGCTGTTATGCCATTCAGAGTAGCTACACCTGCACGTAATCGTGACGTCAAAATTTAGGCTTCTCTGCGACTCAAAAACGATTTAAATGGCCGAGGGAGCTGACGCCACTAAACATTGCAGTAAGCTGAATTTTAAAAAGTTTACGTGGTTTTTTAAAAAATATTCAACACTATTAGAATAATGATTGACCATAGAGAAAAATTGTTCATCACTTCTTGGTAGTCTGTTTTACATGATGGAGACAATTAAATGCTAAAACAAACCTATATGTACTGATGTAGTGCTAAATGTAAATGATGATAATTTTCTTGTATGTATAAAACGGATATTAGTTCAGCTCCATGCAGTTGATATCAATTGTCTAATACTAAAAAATCACTTTAATTCATTACAAAACGAATTCTACTTGTAGGCAATTATTTTCTAATACAAATAATCGTTCTCTAAGCTTTTTTCTAGCATTAGAAATTGCGTCTTACCGTCTTATATTTAGGAAACAACATTTCTAATGTTAGGAAATCAGATTCATTTTATAATATTACACAATACCAATTTTCTAGCAGAGAAACGCATTTCTTAAATTTAAAGAATCTAATTTTAGCAAACTTTTTTTTTTTTTTTTAAATCTACCTGCCATATATTTTACCTTTATATATCAACTCGGTTCCATTTCCAGGACAAGCAGTTCTACCCCATCTGATGTAAGTCTACCACCAGCTGGAAAGGTCGTACCACAAGCTGAAAACGAAAAGGAAAAACAAGTAGATGCCTTACTGGAACTTCCATTCAGTCTTTCGGCCCTAGTTTAAATTGAGACCCTAAATGAATTTTATACGGGGTGGGGGGTGGGGGGTGATGTGAAGGACGTAATTGTGTCTTATGACAGTAATGTTTTGGTACCCTATGAATAAATATGACCCAAGCTGTTTGCCTGGATGGGTATTGAACCCTTGATCCTGGGTCTACGATCTCAAGGCTCTACAATTTGAGTTACTGTGGGTCTCTAACGAATTAAATATCACATGATTTTTGCAATAACACAGGAGCTTTTTGTCTGTACATTATGCATTAAAAGCTGACAAAATAAGATTAAATCCAGTCTGAAAATGTTCAAAACCATTCACAATATTTGCGATGCTTCAATAACATAAACTAAACAAGCGAAGTCAACTCTTTTGTTGTAAAGGAAGGTACTAATTTGAGCTGTTGAATACTTTGCTTGTCAAAATACAAAAAAGTCGACTCCAGGAAATAAATTGCCACTGGAAATAAAAAAAATGTTAATTGAATATTGATCTGAATATCTGAACATCTATTGTATATGATGATTTTCAGTAGAATTTAATTTAGAATCACTGTTTGTCCATCATTTGGTTAACAGTCTCATATAAAATTAACGTGTGCAAGAGACTGGGTAGGCACAGAGTAATAATGTCGTGTTTGGATGTTGTGTAGCTCCAATACGTATCCTTTCACTGTAAAAAGGCTTTAATATTGGCAAACCATAAAAGATGTGATATGGATAACAAATTTGAAAGAAAGTATTTGAAATCTTAACAAAGTTATCAAGAGAGTGTTCTCTCGAGCTCTGATCCGTGTCCTCCCTCTTTATTAAGTTAAGTACACCTTGAAAACCACTAGAAGTAAATATTTGTGCTTTTGCCATGATTGCGTAAGTTGCTATTATTTATAACCTTGGTATTAAATTAAAATTACTGACCACAGAGGAAAAGATAATGCGTCTGACTAAGTTGTGCAAGAAGCCTGTGCGGTCAGGTACATCTTACCGTTAAGACATTGCCAGTACATAGGACGTCGTGGGCCAACTCAAATTAACTAAGACAAACAAAGGAAACATAGCAAAAATAGTGTTTCTATTGTTTAATTAATAAATTACCCTATCTTTTTCTCACTTTATTTTTAATTAGTCGCCGACATTCAAACGATATGGACTGAAATATGTGGATCATTTATAGATTTTGTATGGCTTATGTATCAGGAAGAACTGACTTACTGTTTATAAAATAGAACGAATTCTTATCCGTACACGTTTGTTTATTTACTATCCATCTTAATAAACAGTATGTTCACAAACTTTGTAAGGACAAAAATATAAGCGCAATACGAAGAATGTAGAATGGTAAAATATGTGTAAATCAGGACCATTATCGAAAGCGAGATGTGCCTGTGTGTCACTGGAAGAAAAAGAATTACTTTAGTTCGTCGTATTGTCTCATGATAGCCCTACTACATGTTTATTGATATTTTGTATGCACAAAATCATTTCTATTTCCTCTTCAGCCTATTATTGGCCTTTTCTACACGAGGTCAGCCTGTATAGTAGGGGTCTCAAACACGGCGGTCCATGTGCCGCACGCGGCCCGCAAAGCCATATCCTGTGACCCGCAAAATGATCGGCGCCACGAGGTGGTATGAGAGATAACAAAGGTGGTGCGGCCCTTGGACCATCGAAAATGCACTCATGCGGCCCTCAGGATGGTTTGAGACCCATGCTGTATAGTTTGCATCTCTCTCTCTCTCTCTCTCTCTCTCTCTCTCTCTCTCTCTCTCTCTCTCTCTCCTATTGTTTGCGTTTATTTGTTATAATTTTTCCTTTATGAAAGTTTCTTGACTATAATTAAGTGATTTATTATACCTAATTATTATGTCATGTAATCTGCTACAGAAGGAAATGATGATGATGATGATATTGTGTTGGAATGCCAAATTGTCCTTTAATATGCACGCGACCACTATCAATCTGTGAAAAATCTTCTCGCTGTAATAATTTAAAAAAAAACCCCACATGGTAGTAATGTAATGACCCTTACAGATGCAAATAAAAAGAAAAGGCTTAGTGATTTGTTTTATGAAACGTGTACAAGCATCAGTCGAAGCAAAAAGGCTAACTGGTTTATTTCATGAAAGATACAAGCATCAGTCAAATGTGACAGTCATGTTGTAATCATATACAATATGTAGCAGACCAATGAAGGTTATCCAGTGGATATCTCGTGACCAGGATATTCCTCAACATAGAAAGCCTGGCCCTATTCCATTACTGTAACAAGAGTAGCAGATCCCGACTGGTGGTTACCCGATCTGGAATATACCCTTCCGATATCAACGGTGTTTTTCACAATGATCACGTTAGCTGTTGGAAAAACGCATCGCTATTAGAGAAATGAATACAGACACCAGAATGGGGTGCGAAATCTTCGATGTAGAGAAGCCATGGCAGGTGTCCTCAGGGACGGCCCGTCCACATAGACGAACTAGGCGGTTGTTTCGGGTGCCAATTTATATATATATATATATATATATATATATATATATATATATATATATATATATATATATAAAATCAAAACATATCACAAACGTCGGATGGCCAATGGCCTGAGTGTCATTCGATTGTGTATGGTATTGATTATTTTCTGCGGATTTTCAATAAGTGGAAAATTTTAAAGACTTTAAACAACATTCAAATGTTTAGTTGAAACATTTTATTGCCATGATCGCAAGTATGCATCCAGTACAAAACGATTGGGAAAGAGTTTTTCAACTTGCAAGTTCCTCTTCAGTATAAACATAAACAATTACTTAACGAGCATGCATGCAGGAGTTCTGGAATAAGTCAAGACAGTTGACCTACATACATATAATTAAATGAGAGTGATGAAAAAAGGATAAGAGCAAACGGACAATGTTGGATGAGGTCTTGTACGTATCCTTTTAACTGTACTTAGAATGGAAGAAAAAGTAATCATGTGCTTGTGAATCATTTTGGTGTTATAATAAATTTCTTCATTTCCTTTTATAACAAAATGTTTGCTTATGATTTGCAAAGATCGTTGCCAACTAAACGTGTATCAGTAACAATATTACTATTCATAAATGATAATCTGCGACGAAGCTCATTTCTTGCGTTCTTAAATAGTTTACATTCAAATTGAAAATGATGGTTGTTTTCTGTTGGAATTCTACAGGAACAAGAAGGATTAGTGATAAGATTACGCCCACCTAACTCATAATTCGGCGAAGAGCATTTGTGTCTTAACCAGCTGAATAGCACAGAAGCTTGCCTACCGGTAATACCAAATGCTGAATAATTTAGAGCAGAAGTTTTGAGCTCGGAAATTTGGTTTTTGAAAGTTAGTATAGATAAACAATTTCTTGTGGATAGTGGCAGACCGTTCCGTGATTTGATAAGTGTTGGTATATACCAGGGGTCTCAAACACGCGGGCCGCATGCGGCCCGTCAAGCCCTATCCTGTGGCCCGCAAACTGATTGGCGTCACAAGGTGTAACGAGAGATTACAAAGGCGGTGCGACCCTTGGGCCATCGAAAATGCCATCATGCGGCCCTCATGGTGGTTTGCGTTTGAGACCCCTGGTATATACGATTATTTAAGAAAGACGTCCTACATTGATATTGAATGTTATTGTTTGAGTATAGACGCGAATATATCATTTATTTTAATGTTGTTTATTGTATACAACATGATATATTCTACACTCTTGTAGGTTCTTAATGCGCACACAGGTTGGTCTGATTAGTAAACAGCAAGCGTAGTTATTCTAACATTATTTCTCTTTAAATCCTTCTCCATTCCTTATGTAAAGATTTGTATATCAATTACTGAATAAATAAGCTGCGTAAGTAGTTTAGGGACAGTGGGGCATACAATGTTAACAGGGTCTGCGGATTATTGGGACAAACAGAAATTTCACATTAGGCCGCCATATCAACTGAGGGACAAGGGGGAATTCAAAGTAAAACATGTCTGCGGATACTGGGGACAATGACAATTTAACATTAGACCGCCATGTTGAAATTTATATCAGTTATGATTGTAGATCTTACGTCAAACATTGGTCCATCGGTTCCACATGAAGAGTCTGTCTGGCTAGAAATGTAATATTGTCATATTTTGGTTCTGTTTTGCGGGAAAGGTAAGATATTGAATCTATATGGATTGTAAACGACATTTAAGATACTAAAAGTTTTGTTACGTATGTTTTTGGTAGCATGTATGTTTTGTTCTAAACATATCGAGTATCGATTAAGGCAAATTTTTATTTAACAATTTAATAAGTGTTTCAAATTCAAGTCAGGCAAATTTTCATTCATCTGTTACTGAAAACCAGGGTTATTTTGCTACATTGTCAAATGAATGGAGAATCTTTTGACGAGTGCCAAATTTGGTTCTTAAATTTGTTAAAAGTTTGCCAACCTACAATATCTGAAACTTTGGGTTACTCAGTGCACGGCGCGAAAATAGTGATGTTGAATCCATGTTACAACTCTACCAACGACAACGCGTTCTGACGTCGCCTTACACATTACATTGATTATTTCATAAGAAGATTGAAATTGTATTTGTTTGCCTAGAACGATTTTCAATTTTAACCAATTTACTGCCAGCAAATTTTGGTACAAAAATATTCGGTGTCAAGTGGCTGTTCAATTTGTTCTGTTTGATAAATATATTGATATAAAAGTACATTGAAGTTGTGAATTTTACACTTTGGACAGAATTTATGTAAAATCCAAAGATTGATTGATTTGTGTGTGTGTGTGTGTGTGTGTGTGTGTGTGTGTGTGTGTGTGTGTGTGTGAGAGAGAGAGAGAGAGAGAGAGAGAGAGAGAGAGAGAGAGAGAGAATTTGGCATGGAAACGGTACCCTCGCTTCAGTGTAGAATAGATTTCTATTATGGGCATTGGCTAATGCTGTTATAATCATATCTAACATTGACACTATTAAGAGACAAACAGACAGACAAAGAGCATGAAGTTAAGCGGGGAGAGGGGAGGTATGGAAGTAAGTATGTAGGTACGTACGTATGCAGGAATGGGTGTCCATCTGTAAGTCATCCTTCAAACAGGAGAGATTTGATTCATAAATC
>JAECUM010026526.1:0-30539 GCA_016617855.1 Megalonaias nervosa
TCAAAATGAAGTAGTTGTTTTTCAGGACAATCAAGGACGATTAAAAACGAGTAATATACAACTATCAGATGTTCTTATAAGAATTCCAACTGCAGTCGTTGATAATATAGTTATTTTTGCCGATCAAGGTAAAATACAAGATTCTGGTACATCACTCAGTAATTATATTAAGAAATCCGGCGATGTATTTACCGGAGATATTAATATGAATCAGAATAAAATTACAGATCTTGGAAATCCAACCGCAGATGCAGACGCCGCAACAAAGAAATATGTCGACGATCAAGAATCTAAGTACGTATTGACCAACGGCGGTATAATGCGTGCATTTTTCGACATGAATAATAATGGCATTAATAATCTTAGAACACCAGAATATAATTTTGATGCTGCGACGAAGAAATACGTTGATGATAAGGAAATTCCGATCGGGAATGAAATAACCACATTAAAAACTAATTATGATAATCTTGCAGAAACTCTTACTAAACATATAGAACTGTTCTTAAATTTTCGTAGAAATGTAAACAAACCCATTAAAGGTTTTTTTGGTGATTCACCAACCGTTGACATAAAACTAGCCGACATTAACACGAAACTCAATGATATTGCCAGTGGAATACCTAATATTGTTCAAAAAACTAATTTGATTAAAATTCCACACGGACAAATTAAAAATATCGTATACACAGTAGCATCAGGACAATCAACATGGACACCACAAAATAATACTATCAAATATACCGCAGAAGTTACTGGTATTTACAGGCTGTCCGTATTTAGTGATGAAAGATTTGTTATAATTAACAGATATATATTGCGTCATTCAACTGATTCTCTCTCTGGAGTTGTATCTATATTGTTAAGAAAAGATGTTGAAGAAACATTTATACTGAGAATATATGATCAAACAATAACCTTAGAGCCTTATTGGTGGCATATGGAATTTGTGGCTGAAACACTGCAATTAATCACTTAATATAATAATAATGGATCAACCTCAGTCTCGCATTGACGTTCAACGTTACAGATGCAATCAAGTATGTGAGCGTCTCACTAAACTAAATAATTTTATCGACTATTATAACACAAAAATAAAAAATACAAAAGACGTATAGTTGTCATCGATGTAGTTGTTTACTCGGTTTCTGCTGTTATTACTGGAACAGGATTATTATTATCAACATTGACGATGACAGCACCTACTATTATAACCATTATCGTTTCAGCATCAACGACTATTGCTGGAGTTCTCGGTATTATAACCAAAAGATACATACTTGTACAAATGCTAAATTACACGATTATATGATTAAATTACACACAGTGGCAGATGCATGTTCTAAATTATCTTTGTATATTTCTTCGTGTGTCAGTGATGGTGAAATATCTGATACTGAATTCGCGATGATGATGAAAACTTATGATGATGCTTTTAAAGTGATCGCAAATGATTTTAATGAATTAAATAACAACAATAATAATAATAATGACAGACAGGGAATTACTTCAGCAGATCGTCACTAATACAACTCCGTCAAAAACTACTATGATATCGTTAAGTTCGACCAATCCTGAGTTTAGTGTCAATTTTCCAACCACAATTCCTGCAAAAGAAATAGCATTAGCACAATTGCGAGTTTATTATAGCTGGCCCAATATTAGATCAAAACCATTTGGTGGACTACAGCCAAATAATTCATTAATATTCGCTAATAAGAATAAACCTGATGGAACTCCTGATTGGCAAATAGTTTCTATTCCAACGGGCAGTTATCAAATAGAACAGATTAATGATGAGTTTCAGCGCAGAATTAAATCTATTACAGGAAAAGAATCCAAAATAGCAATTACTGTCTACGAACCAACACTATCTGCGGTTATTGAAATAAATTCCCCTGATTACTCCGTAGATATTTATCAAAGTTCAATTAGATCAGTATTAGGTTGGCCTGAAGATCCACCGGTTTATCAAAGACCACCAGAACCACAGAGATCTGATTTTGTCATAGATGTTAAAAAATTTATAAAACCTCCAGAATATCGAACAGAAAAAAATGCTTACCCATGGCGACGATATTTTGGTGATGGAATTATACATTATATAGATAAAACAGAAACCCATTTTACAAAAATAGTTGATGGTAAAAAAGGTAAAATAATAGTAATTGATGTTGATGAAATAAATTCATATGCTAGTACAATTAAGTCTGAACATGGACGTATACTTAATTATCTAAGAAATTTATTTTCCAGCATTAGCAATTCCTACAACGATGACTTAAAAAATCAAATAATTGAAGTAATACAACATTTGAA
Organism: Megalonaias nervosa; assembly: GCA_016617855.1. NCBI lineage: Eukaryota > Metazoa > Mollusca > Bivalvia > Unionida > Unionidae > Megalonaias > Megalonaias nervosa. The sequence continues at coordinate 2,320 of JAECUM010026526.1, forward strand.
TCAAGTTGCTTCAGACCTAGATTTCATGAATGATATTATTGTTAACAGAGAAAAAAAATTAGTGAACACAACAGCAGATAGACGGTATAAAGAGTTATATATAGTTGATGAAGACGGTCCACCTCGAGGTGTTAGACTAAATCTTCTGTTCACAATAATATTTCTAAAACATTTCGGAATTACGCGAGAACAACTATCAACATTTATAATTCCTGGATTTAATTCTAAAGAGCTAAAGAAATCAGTTAATGATCTTATTGATGAACAATTTAAAAGAATATGTGATTCATGGAAAAAATTAATACCTACACCAACTGTTCTTAAATATAATAATGATCCACACGGTGGAGGTCGCCATATCTCACCTGGTATTGTAAATATAACAACAACAATTGCAGTCAATCTGGTATGTGACGTAATTGGTGATAGTTATCAAGTAGATCTTTCAAAATCTAATCACCGCAGTGGCACTGCGGAACAGGGGTATATACTATATTCATTTAGCCCTAAAGACCCGCCAGGTTGGCTAATTGTGTCTGAACCAATTAACCCCGTGTACCTACGAGTTCATAATCCATTTTTGACAAGAATAAATTTCAAACTCACTGACCAGGCAGGAAATATTTTGGATCTAAGACAAGAATCTCTTAATATTAATTTGTATATACGCTCTTAGAACGTCTGATTAAATATTTCCTAATATAATAAAGGAAAAAATAATCTGATTCATGAAATAGTTACAGATTTCTTTATCTGATGGGTTTATGGGACTACATTTTTTTAAATAATTATTCAGATACTGATATTTTTTATTTTAAATAAATAATTATTATATAATGAACCAAGAAAATATAAATGATATTATTTATGCTATTAAAAAATTAAAACATAACAAAATAAATCTATCTGATAATCTCGATCCTGAAAAATATTATGCGATTATGAAATATTAAAACAAAGAAAAATTGACAATAAATACACATTACCATCCAATTATAAATTTGTAAAATCAATTTATCAGTCTATGTTAGAATCCTTGGCGATGGTAAATGAAAAACAGGTAAAGCTATTTGCGCCTCTTGCACGTTCGATCGAAAATGTCAGATCCGAACTGTCTCGTGAATACGAGAAAAAAAAGATCGTGGATAATCGTATAATGCAATTAAGAAAAATTATGTTATTTGATTCTGTCAAAAGTGAAAGTGACACCGAGAGTAGCGACGGTGAAGGTAAAATATAGAGTCGAACTATATACAATTTATTTATTAGGAAGACAGAGTTAGATAATATATTCAAATATTATCCACTGATCGTATTTTATTGAATATGCTGATCTAGTAATATTATCTGCAACATGTTTTACTGATTGTGGATGTATGCTAAATATTTTGCAGCCGCATTAATTGATGGAAAAGTTATTTCCTGTTCTGTTTCTGTATTTATGGATTTAATAGATCTTCTTGCAAACTTTTTACATTTTCCAGTATTTCCGCGTGCAGCATTCTGACTAGGTGTAATAACTTCCAGGTTAGATAACCGATTATTATGGGGATTTCCGTCAATGTGATCAACTACAAGTCCATTTTCAACTACTCGATGAAAACATTCGAATATGAATTTATGTGAGTAATAATTTTTATTTCCAGTATTAAACGTAAAATAACCAGTATTATTAATACTAGCGACTGGTTTTTTCAATCTACAGTTTCTGATTACACCATCTCGGGATGCTTCATAATTTTTTATTATTGGATGTTTCACAAATTCGTATTTATTACGAAATGCTTTTTTTCTTAATTCTCTTATAATATCGTTGTCGATCATTTCATCATAAGTCTGATTTGTCTGAGTCATTTTATATAATAATATTATTTGTCTAAATCATTATTTTGAAATCTGACCAGATAATCTTCTACGGTTTGTATAGGAGACTTACCTGGCGATGTATTATTTTTTTTGTCATAATATCGTTTTAATTCTCTATATTTTTTTTCCGCCACATTTTAGACACAATTGAGTTTTTCCTCTGACTCCAACACCACATTGAATACACGGTATTGGTCCTGTACTTCCATTTTTGATACTCTGTGCATGATTTCCGCAGTATTCATTCACGCACGGTTTATTACAAAGAGAAGTATATCCAATTCTGAGCCAAACACATTTGTTCTTTGTTTCAATCATTATATATAAACTAAAATTTTAATTTAAATACTTGTCTTAATTATATGAACGAATTATCGGCAATTGAACCTCAGATATCCAGATTTGATCTTGACAGACTATCAGAATATAAATTTAGTACTTTGATGCAAGATCTGGCATTAACAGATGAGGATATAACCGAACGTATTCGTGAAGCAAAAAATGAATTTCGTGACGATGGTGCTGCTCATGTATGGTCAACATTCAGAGTTGGAAATGTTACTAATATGATGAATGACAAACGGGGAAAAGTAATTATTAATCACCTTGATAATCAAAAATATTTTATTTTAATAAAATTTATTGTAAATACAAAAGAAGATATTTGGATTATTCGTGACAAACGCGATCCAGTACACATACAATCAGGAAATAATATTGTTCTTTTGAGTAATAAATCTAAGCCCGGAATACTAACAGGTGTTGACAAATTATATTATATACAGAGTTATCCAGCAACTGCAGTTGTATATGGAATATTTCCGTTGAATAATAAACCTGATGTCGGGGATCCAAAACCTATGAAATTGTCAGAATCAAGAATAAACTGTGTAGCTGAACGAGTTACAGAACATTTTACAAATGCGATACGTGGTAATGGTTTAACAGATTTACGACGTAAAAAAATAAATACTTGGGCAGAATCAGTTAAAGATACCGGATCATCTATCAAAGATGTCGCTGAACTAGAAAAGAAATTGAAATTCCCAATAACAGTAAAAACGCTGACAGGAGAGATTTTATATAAATCGAAATATGAATCAAGAGGAGCTCCAATAGATATTATTGATCGTAATTCGCACGCATGGACCTCAGCAGTAACAATATTTCCACGAGATAGAGCGGTTAAATTTTATGATGGTCATATATATTTGATTTTATCAAAAATATCAGTAAAAGTGACCCTGTGTCCGTTTGGTTATTTCAGAGTTCGGAATATGATCATTACGATCAGTTTGTACGGCCTAATGGTGACATTTACCGTATAGAATCTCTTAATGTAGAAATGGAAAATCTTGCGCTGAAATATACTTCAGACGATGTCAGAGTTAGACAATTATTAAATAATTGTTTTACAGTTCCATCCGTAGCGGCTCATTTTGCTCAGGAGAAAAATTTATGGAAACCAACACGATCGGAATTTCTTGAGGATATTCATAAAAGCTGCGTAGAATATGGACACGGGGGATTATGGAATACTAAATACAACTATAGTGACGTTATATCCGTCGATATGGTAGCATGTTATCCTGGAAGTTTTCTTGGATACGGAGAATGTTCTAAATACCTTAAGAGATTCGGACATCCATCACACGAGATGACCAGGATTGCAATAAACGGACATTTACCAGATTTTGATTTAACCGGATTTGCTCATGTAGAATCATTCGAGTTTGCAGAAAATCTCCATCCCATTACTTATGCTTGGTTTGGAAGACATTTTTCAGAAAAATGTTGGGTTCCAATAGTACTATTGCGATATATGCTTGATGTTGGAATTTTAATATCTTTACAGGTGAGTGAGGCGATTATATCATATAGTCCACAGAAACAAGTTTGGTTACCAGAACCAAATAGATTTAATATTGATGATGCCAGGAAAGAATTTCCTGATCTTAATGAAGATGACATTATTAAAATTACTAATAATATACGTAAATGCAGAGATGAGCATGATGAAAAATTTGCAAAAGATCTTGGTAGAAAGATAATTGGTAAATTTACTCAAGGAGGAGCCTATGATCATAAAAGACATTGTACAAGATTAATTATGGACGATGCTGAACTCGATTTTATAATTGCTGATAAAACAGAAAAAAACATATTTATAAATCGGAGTAATGCTTATTTGTCAGACGGAACCAAACTAGGTACAATTGTGAGTTATCTTGATGGTGACTCACCACAATTTACTCATTTAAGATCTTCTATATTGGCATATGTTTCTATAAATCTACTGTCTATGATAAATAAATTTTCTCGTGATGCTGTCAGAGTCGCAACAGATTCGTTTTATATAAATAAAAAATATACGGATTTATTAAAACCACTACTTGGTAATGGTGAATGGGGATCATGGAGAATAAAACAAGAAAATATATTTAGTTATTCTGAATCTGCCGACGTTGAAATTAAGGAAATGTATCATAAAAACAATAAACTATCAAAATCATCAGCACCATCTGTATATGATCCTATATCTAGACATAAAACTGTTTATCTTAATGGATGCGGTGGTTCAGGTAAAACAACTCGTGTGATTAAATTATTCATGAATAATAATTCGGATATAATTGTTTTGACACCGACACATAAATTAGCCAGAGAAATAAAACAACGAGGAGTAAAATCATGTACTTATCATAGTTTCTTTAGATGGTGTGGAGACACATGGACTCCCGAACGAATGGGTGAAAAATATATACCTAAAATTATCATTTGGGACGAGATATGCACGGTGCCGTTAGAAATATTAAAAACATTTCTTGAATGGTTATTGACGAAAAATACTGCTGTGATAATGTGCGGTGATCATGGTCAACCATCACCCTTTATTGGACAATCTCCACATGAATGGTTGAAGAATAATGTAGATTATTATGAAGAAATAAATGATGATCATAGAGCTATTGATGAACCACTGAAGGAATTTAAAAGACTAATCAGACTACAACCAGACAGAGTACAATGTGAAATAATGCGCGGAGTAATTCCAGAGACTTCTATGAGTGATTTTCTAAATTTATGGAATCCCGCTGATTTAATAGTTGCAAGTAGAAAGATAGTTCGTGGTGAACTACAGGATAAATTATTTCTGTTACATAAAGAAAAGTTTTCAGATCTACCTGTACCTTTGTGTTATCGCCCAGCAGATACTCGACGACAGAATATTGATGTTGAAATTCCTGGTGGAGACACTGAAAATGTCCGAGTAAAAAATCTTGTCTTGAATGATATTGTTTTAGTCGATATTAATGTCGTTGAGAATGCGCTGAATATGAATAAATCACCGTGGACATTAGGATATGCTATAACTATTCACTCATCACAGGGGTTAACTATTTCTGATACAAATATTTGGATTATAGATGATCGGATCGAATGTTCGAATTTAGTCTATCTCGCAGTTTCTAGAGTCAGAAGAATATCTCAACTACATAGGGTTATTATGAATTTCATAGAAAATAATAATCAGACTGTTAGCAATGACGTAATAAGAAAAAAACTATCTGGTTATAAGCAGTGTGATAAAAAAATAATCGTGATTTTGATATTAATGTTGAATTTATTATAAAACTAAAACAACTACAGAATAATAATTGCGCAAGTTGCAACTGTAATATGTTGTGGCAATATTCGAATAATAATCCAAGACAATTTACCGTAGACAGAATTAATAGTGATCTTGGTCATACAGGTGATAATGTGATGCTGACCTGTCTCGAGTGTAATCGACGTCGGGGCGCTGCACGCCCTGGTTCTGGTTATGTAATTGTATGTGGTGGTAATTGTGTGTCTTCAGGGATTACCTGTAATTGTTCACGTACAAATCCACGTTGAGGTGCGGTAGAATCTAATCTATAAATTGGAGGTCTACCAGTGGATCTAACTACACCAGAAATTGTATGTGTAGTCACGCTCCAGATAGGATCAGTTGCTCTTTTTTTACCACCTTCAAGTTCACCAGGTTCATATAAATATCTTACAGTTGCATTACCTAATACTGGTTGAGATTGATGTCTGTCATTACTACGGGGTATATATTTTTTTGTGATCGCAATAGAAGGTTTCATGGAAGTCGAACGAGTCATTTCATTATTTAATGCAGATATCACACTTGGTAACCTCGTAACCCATTCACGAGATCTCTCACCGGATTTAAAGTTAGTAGATATTTCTTTTGCATATTGGTATCCAAATAACCGCTCGGCAAGTGTTCGATTAAATCGTTCAACAATTGCCTGATCACGATGAATTTCAGTATGTCCTCGTCTGATTTTAACGTTATATTTCTTCATCAACCATAATACTGTACCAAGAAATTCTTTGCCCGGATCAACCTGTAATAATTGTGGCCATCGCAAAGGTCCTCGATGATAAATTCGTTCGAACGCAGATGCAACTTCGAATGCTGTCTTTGTTGATAATGGTTCAGCATCTTTATATTTACTTGCAACATCAACGACAGTTAATGCGTATTTGTATGTGCGTGATTTTCGTCCACGTCTTTTAACAGTATCATGTGGTAAAACAAAATATCTGCTTGATGAACCTCATTAGGGACGCTGACATCAAAATGTGAATATTGAATATTTTTAGGTGGTGGTAGATAAATTTGCCATATTGCCTGTCGTGCTAACCACGCTGCAGCAACAGAACGTGAGACTTTTGCTGCCTCAGATAATTTAGTAATCGCTGATCTACCTCTCCAATATCCTCTTGGGCTATAATAAATGGATTCCATTATAATATTTATATAATTAATTACCAGCCCCTAACATTATTTTACTTTTCATAGCAGATTTTACTAGAAAACTAACTAATTTATCTCTGACAGATTTATTTGGTATAGAATTTAATGCATGAATCAATTTTACATCTGCGAGATGCCTTTGTTGTAAATCTTTACTTTTATATGCAACGTCATGAATATGACATGCTTGATCAATCTTATTTACTGGATGCTCTCCTGGTCTTGGTTGATCTGGATCATCAAGTCGGATGTCAAGTCGGGTTCCAGGACCACAATAATTATATCCTGGTAAGTGTTTTTCCCCCGGATATTTAGCCCACGGAGTTCCTGGTAATTTTCCTAATAAAGCGGCTATATCTCCACCTGTCTTTGTACCTGACTTTGTCAGGGAATCAGACATGGAGATAAATTTATATTTGTTCGTGCCGCATTTTACACATTTACCTATTAATGCACGTCGTTTATTTTTGTTATTATTGTTGTCAGTCCAGTGGTGGGTGTAGATAATCTACATCGAACACAATATAGACTCATGTTATGAATAATATGGATATAATTGATTTTTCGGCGACACGAAAACAGGAACCAGTGAAGCACCATTCAGCATTACCAAATTCGATAAGGATGATTATAATAGGTCCATCTGGATCAGGTAAAACACAACTATTATTAAATTTAATAATGCGGTGGTTAAAATAGAGTAAATTGTATTTAGTAGCACCATCCGTAGATGATCAACACTGTTACGAAGTACTTAAGGATTTTAACGAGAAAGTGAAATCAGTTAATAAAGACGGAGACGATGTTGTTGACTTTATTACTGATATTGATGAAGCCCCATCTGTAGATGACCTAAATGGATTTATTAATAATTTAGTGGTGTACGATGATATTATGTTGGACAGACAAACAAATCCAGCTAGAATATTTTCTCGAGGTAGACACAAGAATACGGACGTGATTTATGTCACACAAAGATATACACAAATACCTAAAGTGATCAGAGACAACTGCAATATTTTGGTTGTGTTTAATGGAGTAGATAATTATACTTTACAGAATATTTATTATACTTGGTGTTCAGGGGATATGGATATGATGAAATTCAGAAACTTTTTTGCTCAAGCACAAGCTGTTACGTTTGGATTTATTACAATAAATCTACATGATCCAAGATCCAGATATCGTATAGGTCTAGATAAAATCTTTGGTTAATCTGTGATTAACTCTGCTCCTCCTCTGCTAGAGAATTATTTCCCCTTTCTATGTATGTCTGTATGTATGCATGTTTGTCTGAATTTTAATTTATCAAAAATAATCAGTAGATCCCAGCGATTACCCTTCAATGGAGCCCCTCGATAGCCTGTGTGACTTTCATGGGGTCCTTACATTGTCGTCTCTCTTATGACGTATTATGCGGCACGCCCATGTTCTGTTTCTTTTGGCCAACACCCTTTCTGGATGTTTATTTGGGGGTTCTTCCATGGGGCAGAGAGCTCAAGGCATGCTACTGATTATTTTAGGGGGGGGGGTATTGCATAGACACACCTCCCGGCGAATTTCTAATCGACGAAAGTGAAATATTAGCAATTCAGAAGGCTGTCTAGGCATTGCGATTTCGATAAAACCCCCACGAAACCCCGGGGTAGAATCCAAAATGGAATCCGACCACGAGATACGTGGTGGTTTATCGAAATCTCAGAGGATGCCTCCCCCCCCTACTTATTAAAAGATATGGGCGACCCGGGTACCCGAACCCATCTCGGCGAGATCTGGGGTCGAACCGCAAACATCAGTATTAAAGTTTCCAGCAACTTTAACATTGAGCTAACGAACTCGACTACGGATATATGTTTTAGAAATTATTATATGTGATTATTGTGCAATAGCATTTGATATCTGATTTTACAAATAAATAAATATTTATAATTTTATTAAGATATTTTGCCATTATATATATGAACCGATTAAAATGTATTATATTTAAAATTAAAACACGGAAATAAACTGCACACAAATACCTATCTCCGGGGAGATATCCGGGGGGAGATATCCGCGGCGATAAACACAGCTATTGTTTGAACTACCACACATGTCCTTGAAAAATCGGTACGCATACCTATCTCAGTACATGTAAGCAGCAGGAAGGGTGAATGACCACATGTGTGTGTAAGATAACAGCAGACAAGAAGGGGGGGGGGGGATATGCACGATATGGCAGTCGAACCTTACACATTTGTCTTAATCATAATGCAAAATTTGCTCGAAAACCAAGTTATAGGGTCCACCGCAGCAAGGGGGTGGGGTGGGGTGGACAGACATTTGGTAATGAATATGTTTGCCTGATGATTAAGACAAATGATTTCGCGGTACGGCAGTCGAACAGACCACTTGCCTCAATTATCACTAAAATTTGTCTTAATTATAATAGTGGTCTGCTCACCCTTCCTGCTGCTCTCCTAATATCCACCAATGAAGAGTGATTTAGACAGACCTCTTAGGCCTGTCTAAATCTCTCTTCATTGGAGGATATTAGCAAGGCTACCAATAGGGAAATGAGGCTACCCATGGATATTATGAATACCATACACTGTACCATATAATAAAAGGAAATGCCAGGTGATTACTCATGTAAATTTCTCAGCCAGTGACGTTTTTGAACTTGCAGATGGAACAGACAGCAATTTAAAGTACATCTAGCATGAGCAAAGATCAAAAACAATTGCTGCATAAGTACAGGAAGTGTACATGCAATTTAAACAAAATCTTATTTGTTGGAAATGGAGAGGTCTTTATACTTGCAAAGAAAATTAGACAGCATGCAAAATGGTCATTCTTGGGATTTAACCTAATGGAGACTATATGGATATAACTATTGTGAATATTTAAACCCTGAAGGAGTACGGTATGTATTTTTCATAGCTTACATGTATTGTTTCATTTATTAATGTTTTCTCTGTTTGTCAAAGCTTCAGCAACAATGGGGCAATAAGATAAAAAACCAACAAAAAAACCCACAAACAGCTGAACTCTCTCTCTCTCTCTCTCTCGTATATTGGGCCATATTTTATTTTGTTCACAATGTGCAAGATGAAAAATGCAATGGAATAAATATGCATCCTTCTCTCTGTATCTCTCCCCCATCCACCCCCAAAAAAACGAACTGGAAAATGCATTTTAGTATTAATGATGCAGTTTCCCTATTGCTGGTAATCTGAAATAGCATACAATGATGCTTTTAATATTTATGAAACCGGAAGTTATTATAATTTAATTCCACAAAGCATCGCAAGTTTTATCCTATTTGTAACTCAATAAATTTTCGGGTCAGCTTCATTATATGTTGCTAAAAGTACATAATACATTTAAAATACTTTGTGCAACAAATTAGGAACTTTTAGTTACATTTAATGATCCTGAATGGAAAGGTTACTGAGTTACAAATAGGATAAAATTCACGATGCTTTGTGGAACAAAGTGAAAAACACAATCTGAGGTATTGATCTGGCCTCATCTTATACTCAGCATCGACCTATATATGGATGAAGGATGACAATTTGACAAAATGCTTTTTCTGTGTTTCTTGGGAGGGGGAGAGAGATACAAAGTTCGTCTTCGTGTTTTTTTGGTTTTTTTTACCTTATTGCACCTGTGTTGCTGAAGCTTTCGTCAAAGAGAGAAAGCATTAATAAATGAAACAGTACATGTAAGCTATGGAAAATACATACCGTACTCCTTCAGGGTTTAAATATTCACAATAGTTATATCCATATAGTCTCCATTAGGTTAAATCTCAAGAATGACCATTTAGCATGCTGCCTAATTTTCTTTGCAAGTATAAAGACCTCTCCATTCCCAACAAATAAGATTTTGTTTAAAGTGCACATACTCTTCCTGTACTTAGGCGGCAATTGTTTTTGATCTTTGCTCATGCTAGATGTACTTTAAATTGCTGCCGGTTCTGTTGGCAAGTTGAAAAAATTTCACTGGCTGAGAAATTTACACTAGTAACCACCTGGAATTTCCTTTCATTATATGGTACGGTATTCATAATACCCATGGGTAACCTCATTTCCTACTGGTAGCCTCACTAATCTCATCTGGTCTGCCAAATCTTGACCTCAAACAGGTGTTAGCTTGGAATGACTGAATACAGCCATAGCATATTGAATTAGCATGTAAATACCACTACAAAGCCATGTGATTCTTTTAATAATGGAAGTGGCAACAAAAACTAGAAGAAATTGCTTACATAGTGGTATTAATTGATAACGGCATATGGTACTGCACTTGTACACTAGTAAGATCAGTCATCAGACAAGTGAACAATACAGATTTACAATCGTGAAGACATCTCCGTCTGTCTGTCTGTTTCTCTCTCTGTCAATGGGGCATACATTTTATTTGATTGTTAGGTGCAAGAAGAAAATTGTTATGGAATATGTCTTTGTCATTGTTATTCATCTTCTAACTTGTAAATTCTAACGCACGTGTTATCAAATTTAAACGTTATTACAAACAACGTACATTACTGGTGCATGCTGCTTTTGTGCAATTACATCTGATCTATGTTAATTTTTAATACTGACAATCATGTAATTGTTTAAAATACTCAATGTGGGATCCCATATTTTTTCATATATGATCTCTTCCCCAAAATGAAATAGTTTTTACACATTATTTTTCGTATCCTTGGAGAATTATTTTCCATATGAAAAATACGATAAAGTGATTTGGATGACATAATCCATATATAAATCGATTCAGAGTACAAGATGAAGCTAAGATTTTCTGGTTAAAAAGTATCATCTTATAGGCCGGCAAATACGGTAATAGGGAAATGAAAAACACGTGAACAAATTAAAAAGTTTAACAAAGATCTTTGCGACCAAATATCTATGGTTTCAACAGATTTCAAATTTAATTTGCTTTTTATGCTGCCTTTGGTAGCTTGGTAGCGATTTTAACCAAAAACATTTTTCCTGCAAAGCAAAAACTTTCATGGCACAATAAAAGTGTTCCACTCACTTTGGAAAATGCAACAATCGATCAGATTCCAATGCTTTTATTTAAGTCTGGTACTGACTTCCTTGGATGAAATGTGCTTTGTTTTTATTGAAGATTCTAGTCAGCTTGCTTTGATGAAGAGTGCAGCTTGCTTTGATGAAGAGTGCATATGCTATTGAAGTCACAGCTAATGCAAACTTTTGAGGACCAAACAAATGCTGGTTTATTATTGCGGCAGTAACATCAAATAACTGTAGAACAGTGATTGAGACTGATTTTTTGTTTTTGTTTCTGGTGCTTCAAATGTTATAAATTTTCTTTGACGTTTCTGCACAACAATATTTTGGGGGTATATTTTTTATTATTAACCCCCCCAACAAAAAAATGGTCATTTGGTCAACTGTAAACATTCCTCTTCTTGCCTTTGCAGGTTGATCGACTGTGTGAGTGTGTGTATGTGTGACTTGGATTTTTAATGTGGCTTTAAAAATTGTTCAGTCATATCGTTTTGATGTCTGCAGTGTGACAGTTTATAGTGATGCCTAGCACTGGGGCATCATGCCGCAGACATGTAACACGATGTCCCACCCAGTCACATTATCCTGACACCAGGCCAACCAGTCTAACACTAACCTCTTAATGCTGAGCACCTAGCGAGGCAGCTGTTAGTACCATTTTTATAAGTCTTTGGTCTACTCAACCACAGTTTGAACCCACAACCTCCCGCATCCAAGATGGATGCTCTAACCACTAGGCCACCTGAGCAGTCTTGATCGATTATAGCTAATATGGTAGCATGATAATCTCGGTGTATCACAGCATACAGTACCCAGTCCAGGTGTCTGCATAAGCGAATTATGATGCAAAAATACGCTGTTAAGATGTGTTTGTTAAATATGAACAAAGGATTTGTTTATGTAACAATAGATAGACTCCAGTGCATCTTAATCCAAGTTTGCAGCTTCCTTTCATGGTGCCTTTGAATTTCTCCCCCCCCCCCACCAAGACTGTAAGTTTTAACAGCTGAAAACTATTGCCAAAATATCACCAGATGGTATAAATTTTTGCCAATAAGTAAAAAAAAATCACAATTTGTGACATTGGCGAAGCCTAGCGCCATCCCTGGAGTGAGAGGGTGACATACCAACTGTATGTATGGATTTGGTTTACCAGGTGACACACTAACCATATATATGGACATGAGTGACAGGGTGATACAACAACTGTATATATGGACATGGTTGATAATGACATACCAACTGATTATATGAACATAAGTTACAGGTTGAAGTAAAAACTCTTGTGCATGGATTAATGAGTTTCTGTTCAGACATGTGTGAAGGAGTGATACAACTATAAATAGGGTCATGGATTGCTCTGTGACATGTTAACTGTTGTATGGACACTGCTGTCTGGGTGACATGAACTGTTTTATGGACATGGATTATTTACTAACATATGTGACTGGGTGACAAACCAACTGCATATATGGACAATATATTCTTGATGGGAGATATACATAAAAAATATGGCAGAGAAATAAAAAGTACATACACAACCACAAATATAAACACACAAACATCACTTACTGGGAGAATAGTTTTGAAAGGTAACATCATCCTACCATATGTAAAATTTAGTTCCGAATGCCTGAAACTCACTTTCCAATGACACAAAATTAATGTGTGTTTCAAACTGTACTGGACCTAGGCAGATGTTAGTTCACCCTAAGGATAAGTATGATTTGTGGACCTATCTATCACATTAGGTGACTATATTGGGGAAATGAAAGGACACTGAAAGTGAGATTTAATGAATATAGAAGACCAAGTTCAAGCTCATCTGAAATATCAGGGCATATCCACATTGTTTGCCCTGGCCATACTGTAACTTGGAACTCAGTAAGAATCCTAGATCGAGAACAAGCCTTGTTTGAGCACGGGGTTAAGGAATCGATCTACATCTGGGTGCAAAAACTGACACTGAACAGGGACAGGGGCCGTTACAACCCACCGCATATCAGAGAAAATCTGTTAACATCGCTCACCATTCCATAGAGCAATGTTAACAGTCAGTAGAGATCAAATCAGTCTGCGGATGAAGTCCTTAGTGTAAGGATGAAAGCTTCAGGTTAGCTTTCTCTATATTGTTTGTGTATGTTGGTTGAAAAGTTAAAAACATTGTCAAATATCACTTACCTCATTTACTGGCCTACTACATGGCTTGTCCCAAATGCTGTCATCAATTTCCTGTGTATCTTCTAAGAAACTAGACAATCGGTCTTCAAAATTGATCCTAAACTCATCATCCCCTTTTCTGACTCTGTGTCCTAGTTGAGACTCTGACAATGCACCAATGCCTGTACCTTTTTCCTTACTCATTACATATTCTTCGTCTCTAACACCAGCTAATGGTGGGGTATGGAAGCCTGAATGGTTTTTTGGGGAAGTTTGTTTGCTTTCTTGCATAATCTCTTTCCTGAATTCCTGAGACTTTGGTCGCTCATAGGAGCTTGTTAATTCCCTGCTGATGCCATTGTTTAAATGATCTGAATGAAATTCTGAGCTCTTGGGAGAATTAGTCTGAAACCGAGGAGAGAATTTTCGAGGTTCAATGGAATCCCAATTATGACTAGCTTGTGTATCAGGTACATGAGGTTGGGGGCTGCTTTTATTTTTCTCACAGCTACCAGAAAACCGATGTCCAGAACTTTGGTCCCCAGTTTGATTCCTGGAAAATGTCACAGCTTTATTTGCATGGTCTGGGTTAAAAAACAATGGCTGCCTTGCAAATACAGACTCATCTGCTATAGCACCACTGTTGTCGGAGCTTTGGGAATGAGGGTCTATAATTGCAGACTGGTACCCTGAAGTTTGGGTCTGCTGTTGCAAGTTCATATAGTCTATTTCAGAATCCTTCCACTGGACTGGTCCACTGACCGATGTTTTTGGTGATTTCATAGTGCGCAAAGAAGTGGGGGAACCAGACTGTTGATAGGAATGTTCGGATACTGAATGACTTGTAGATTTACTATAGGATCCATGGGAGGCTCTTGATGCACTAGAAAAAAGAACATCAAGCTTTAAATTTATTCAAATGGACAGCAAGGTACAAAACTGAAGCTCATTACTCACCTGCATAATAAATTGCATGACAGTATATAATATTACATTCTGTGATCTAATAGTACCTGGCAAAAACTATAAGAACATGATAGGCAAAAGATGACATTTAATGGTTCTTTAAAATGTATACTAAATTACCAAACAATATGGCATATATTTTATCATTCTTAATACATGAGTGTAGAGGTTTACAGTGTTGCTCATTAAATGGTGAAATACTTAATTTTCTAGAAATTTTCCTTTCAATTAAAATTTTTTAACTGCCACTGATGTCCAAAGGAGCAAGTGGAAATCAAACTTAGATTAATGATGCAATGGCAAGATCAATAGTGTTACTTTGTACTGTAAATTTCGTGGGCAAAATGAATAACGAGATAATCATCAATGAAGCCTTGAAGTCAATAAAAAAGTCCTGATTGCCAAGACTAAATGATCTCTTAAAAAATGAATTGTTAAATATGCCTCTGAAAATGTCTGAGTGATTTGTCAGACTGCCACCAAGTCATGCATAGGTAAATTTTATAGACATTGATTCTGTATAATTTTCTATCTTGTCCTAACAATAGCATTACAGTGGCAATTAAGCTCATTTGGTTAAAATTTGACATGAAATTATGAAATTTTTCTAAACATATTTAAATAGCTATGGTGTATAGTTTATTTCTCTCTGAATATTTATTCTCTGCAGAAATTTTGTAAGTAAAACAGGCAGAATGGTTTTCTTCACATACTTTTGCTCTGCTGCCTCCAAACTGGTTTGCTGCCTCTGAATGATTTCCTCCGATGTGTTTAGGCTTTGTTGCAGTACTGTAATCTCCTTCTGCTGTCTCTCATACAGCTAACACAATGTGGAAATAGAAGAAAAACACTATTACCAAACTTGGGCTTTTACCAGCAGCAAAATGTTGAAAATAAACTTACTTTAAAAGTAAGTCATCTGCAGTAATTTCTACAAAAATCAGCTCTTCATAGAAAACTAACCATAAAGTAAATTAGGCTAAATTAATTAATTCGTATCTTATAGACAAATGAAAGTGACAGAGACCTTCTGAATTGTATGTGAAAATCAAAGGCAGTGGTCCCTCTCTTATAAGACCAACAATTCTGCAATGAAATTGTGGCCTTGTACAAGAGCTAGCCTGTTAAGAATGGAAAAAAATGATTTACAATAATTATTTTTTTGTTGGGTAAAGGTGGCCTTATAAAATGGCTGGCCTGTCAAGAATGGGACAAAAGGATTTAAAATAACTATTTTTGTGTTGGGTAAAGGTGGCCTTATAAAAGTGCTGGCCTGTCAAGAAGGGGACAAAATGAATTAAAATAACTATTTTTGTGTTTGGTAAAGGTGGCCTCATAAAAAGAGCTGGTCTGTCAAGAAGGGGACAAAATGAATTAAAATAACTATTTTCGTGTTTGGTAAAGGTGGCCTTAAAAAAAGAGCTAGCTTCTGATGATGGGGACAAAATGATTTATTTGGGTTGAGCAAAGTGGCCTGATAAAAGAGTTGCCCACTCATGAAGATGACAAAATCATTCAAAAAACTCTTGGTGTTGAGCAGGGTAGTCTTATAAAAAGGAGAGAACTTGTTCCAAGGCTCTTAAGAGTGGAGATAAAATAGGTAAATGGCACACCCCTGCATATGTCCATACTTTCAAACTATGCCACTACGGGTGTGACCTGTCCTAGGGACCAATGCTGCAACATTCCATATAAGTATTTGTCTCTTCTTCTCTAGTAATTGCATTAATTAATGTACAGCTGGGATCTAGATAGTTTAAAGGATCAAATCCCCTAGACATAGGATATGCCACAGGACTTGTATTGAATGTATATGTGAACTGCAATCTTCATGTCCACTAAATGTATGGATGGTTGAAGGGTAAGGATCTTAACAATTTCCATGTTATGACCTTAAAGCAAGAACTACTCCAGCTTCTGTACTGGATGCATGTTTGATATTGCCCCAATATCCTTCAAACACATAAATGGCACTAGGGTGCAAATTATAACTGAAGGGCAAATAACTGGGTGGCATGACCCAGTGCCTGAGTTGGATGTACATGTACATGTGAATTATCTAAAGTACAGTACGTACAGGGTTAGAGAGTGGAATCTTAATAGTTTCCAAGTTAAGACTTAGGGCCAAGTCCCATACCCTATTTGTATGACTTTGGTTGTGTACTGCAGACATGACAACCCATGAGAATGCTTTCCAGGAATACTAACATATATTTTTTTCAATCTGGACAGCTGTCTAGGATGGATAACATGGTCATTAAAAATAACTAACTTCTATACAGTCTTGCCGCATCTTAACATCAGAGTCAGTAACAATTAAAGTTCATGAAAAATAAATAGTGTTTCCATTCCTCCAATTACAGGGACCTTTAATTCTTTCAACATTTTGGTCAAATCAGTAACTAGAAACATTAGTTTTCCTCATGAATAATCCACATCTTCTGTTTCTCCTCACATTTTCTACCATAAAAAAACCCCCACATAAGGTCTAACTGACTATAATAATAATAAATAATATAATAAATAATAATAATAATAATAATAATAAAGACTTTATTTAAAGAGGGTAACTCAATTAGCTAAGAGCTAATCTACCTTGAGGCCCTCATACAACAGAATTTATTTATTTTAGCTGCATCTCTGAAGCCAATGGATATACTGGGTTTGGAAAAAGGAAATAGAGTGGGAATTTCTAATCTCAACTGGAATACTATTCCAGAGCAAAGTTCCAGAGTATTGGAAACTTTTTTTAAATAATTCCTTATTTGGTTTGGGAATTTTATACTGTTTGGTAGACATGGATCGCAGGTGGGGAGTATTACCAGGTAGCCTATACTGGAATAGTGATTGTAAATATTCAGGAGCACTATTATTGGATATCCTGTACATTAATTTGGCTTTTCTCAAACAGATTCGGTCTTTAATAGGTAATATTTTTAACTTACCAGCTAAATTTTCCTTGCTTTCTTTCTGTATTGATATTAGCCCAAATGCTCTTTTTGAAGATGTGCCAGCTTTGCTAAGTTTTTATCATTTGAATTACCCCATACTGTATTACAGTAGTCTAAATAGGGTTGTATGTAACTGTTATAAAATAGTTTTCTGTGCCTTTCAGGGAGAAAGTGTCTTATCCTACTGAGAAGCCATAAACTTGAATTGACTTTTTTACTGATATGTTTGATATGTTCAGTCCATGATAGGTTATTGTCTGTCAAAACACCAAGTAGTCTATCATGACAGACCATTTGCAAATTTCTATCCTTCCTTGTCAATCATAGTTCATCACTATCAAGTTCTGTCCTTTTTTGCCGTGTTGAGATAAGTAATATTTTAGTTTTACCAGTATTAACCACCATGCCATTGCATGTGCACCAGTTGTCCAGTTTGTTTAGGGCATCCTGTAAAGAAATTTCAAGTTCATGCTTTGTGTTTTGGATGTCTGACAATGTTTTGTCATCTGCATAGAGATCTGTAGATGATATTGAGTCCCTTAGTATAAGTGGTAGGTCATTAATAAATAAAATAAATAGTAATGGACCTAGAATTGAGCCTTGTGGTACTCCACATCTAATTGTTCCAGGTTCAGACAGAACATTATTTATATAAACATGTTGTGTTCTCTCACTTAAGTATGAAGTAAACCATCTAACTGCACTTTCATCACATTGGTAGATTTTCAGTTTCCTCAAAAGGATTTCATGATCCACCATGTCAAAAGCTTTCCTGAAATCTACAAATACAGATCCTATTATTCTACCTTGGTCAAGTGCTTGAAGCCATTTATCAGTTAGGGAGATCAAGGCAGTCTCACATGAATGTTTCTGTCTAAAGCCTGATTGATTAGGGTGTAACAGCAAGTGTTTGGTTAAATATGACATGAATGAGTCATGGACATGTTTTTCAATCAATTTTGACAAGTTTGGTAGTACTGAGATTGGCTGGTAGTTATCAGCATCATCCTTAGAACCAGATTTGTGAATAGGAGTTACTTTTGCAGTTTTCCATATTTTGGGGACAGATGAGGTTGCAATACTTAAATTGATTATGAATGTTATGCTATCTACAATAGCAGAGGCAGAAGATTTAATGAGTTGTGGACCAATCTGATCAAGTCCTGTAGCTTTCTTGGTATCAAGTTCACTGAGACATTTTTTAACAAACTTTTTTGATACTGTTGGGATAGAGAAACATACCTCCTTAGAGATTTTGCTGCTGCAGAACTTTTTCAGTTCATTAAAGTTGTTTTGAATCACTGGTTCTTTTAACTTTGTGGTAATGTTGGTGAAAAAATCGTTGAAAACATTTGCAATGTCATTGTCATCTGTGACTATGGTGTCATTCACAAGAAGTGAGTGAATTTTATTTATCTGATCTTTGTGTGTTCCTCCAGTGAGTTCATTGAAGACTTTCCAAATGGAGTTTTTGTTGCTTTTTTTGTTTTCAAGCAATGATTGATAATAATTTTTTTTAGCTTTATTAATTATACTTGTTATTTTATTTCTCCATACTTTATATTGTGCATGGTTTCCCACAGCCTTGAATTGGTCTCGTGTTTTCATAGCGTCTAGGATTACAGTAGTAAGCCAATTAGGTTGGATTTCATTCTTTAAATGATGTACTTTCAGTGGTGCATGCTTAGAGACTACAACCATAAATAAGTCAGTCCACACCCTCAGAACTTCATCTATGTCATCCAAATTTTGGATCATATTCCATGGAACTTTATATAGGTCACTGAGAAATTGTTCTTCATTACAAATTTTTGAACGATCTGT
The DNA here is from genome assembly GCA_016617855.1 of Megalonaias nervosa. Classification (NCBI taxonomy): domain Eukaryota; kingdom Metazoa; phylum Mollusca; class Bivalvia; order Unionida; family Unionidae; genus Megalonaias; species Megalonaias nervosa. The sequence continues at coordinate 21,924 of JAECUM010026526.1, forward strand.
AAGTGATAGTTTTGTGTGTATTTTTCTTATTTCTCTTGCATTTACCTTTCTTGTCAAAAAAGTAGGATAGTGGTCACTAAGACCAACTTTTGGTACATTAACACAAGCCACATTGTCTGGTAGGTTGGTATAAATGTGATCAATAACAGCGCTTGATTTTTCTGTTACCCTTGTGGGCTCATTTACCAGCTGGACTAGGCCTAATGATTCAATAAATTCTATCTAGTTGTTCCTTATTTGAGTACTGAGAAGGTCCTTATTTATATCACCGAGTATATATGTTTCTTTCTCCTGTGCAAGAACTTTTTCCATTTGTTTCGAAAAGTTATCACTCCAAATTGCTTTGGAGGAAGGTGGCCTATAAATGAAACCCACTAGGAATGATTCTGCATTATTTTGAGAAATTTCCACCCAGATACTCTCAATTTCTTGTGACTCCAAGTCAAGTCGCCTTTCTGCATTTACATCTTCCTTAATGTATACAACAAGACTTCCCCCTGCTGTCTCTCTTTCCCTGCGTAATGGTTTATTGTAGCCTTGACAGTGATATAGATCATCATTGTGGTTAGCATTTAATTTGGTTTCAGTGAGTCCTAAAACATGTATATTATCTTCCTTGGAAGACAACATTAACTTAATTTGGTCTGTTTTTCCCACTATACCTTGAACATTTAAGTGACCTATGTTAAAACCTTTTGTATTTAGTTTCATATCAATTATAAGTATGTCATCATGCAATGGGGTACTCACTGAGATTGTCTCCATACTACTTTTATCATTCTCAAATCCTATTTCCATATTTAAATATTCCTATATATTAGCGTCTTCAAAGTCACATACAGACCCTGAAAATCCGTTAACATTTGCATTTACAGTAGTGTCCATTGAATAGTTTGAGTCAAGAGTCTCACTAGGTACATTTAAATTTGTTATAGATGAAGCATTGGCATTCTCCTCTTTGCCAGCTTCCTAGTATGTATAATACATTGATTGACAGAGTCTTTGTTTGTGTCCAAATTTATGGCATCTGAAGCACTCAATCTGTTTGCCATGATGGCATACCTGTGTCATATGCCCAGTTTCCCCACAGTAGAGACAGTACTCTTCATTATAGTGCCTGAAAATGGGGGCATACATGTTGATATTTCTCAGTAGTTGAGAGGTTCCTTTTCTGCTTAAATGAATTTTGTCTCTTTGGTAGAGACTTAGGTTGACATCCAGGTTCTGAAGAAAGATGTGTATTGTGGAATGTATTGTAGGTTGAAGTCTTCACATAGGTCAATTATCAGATCATTGATTTCTTTCACCCTGGTGTCCACACAAGGTGGTAGTCCTGATATGATTATTTTACATGTATCTGGACTGCAATATCTAGCAGCATACAGTAAACTTTCAAAATCTGTTCTGATTTGACTTAGTGACCTTCCATCACTGGCATCATTTCCACCTACTAAAATAATAATTTGGTTGTATTTGGTTAGGTCAGTATTCATTATTCTTTCCGTGATGTTGTCGATTTTTGCACCTCTTAGAGTCTGTACATCTGTTTTAAAAAGTCTCCTTGGTATTATGCTTTTAAAGTATGTTATTTGAAGTATGTTGACTGGTTTCTTATTATCTATGAACTGTTTATCATGCTCAGAAACGATATATTCTAGATACCAGTCATATTGGTCTGATGTAGTTTTCATCCCTATCCGTATCTACATAAAAAACTCCTGTTCAAATTTGTATCCCTCAATATAATGATTTTCTTGAATTCCTTATATATAATTAGGACTGCAGAATTTTCACTAAGAATTAGAAATAAAAATCTGGAATGGTTGGCATCTCTAGCACTGTATGTATGTCTCATCTTGTCTACTTATGTTCTTCAAAGCTATACCTGGTTATTGGGTGCAGGTTAAAACAGGAACAACAATTTTTAGATCATGGAGAAATATTTAAGGGTATAATCATAAACCAGTCATATATGTTATGTCCCAAGCCTTAATGATGACACTTACTAAAACTGTCCTACTCCTCAAAGCCATAACCCCCGAGGTCATGTCAAAATGTGTTAACAGCAGTACACATTTACAGGTCATTCCAAATCATATCCCTAAATTCTGAAGTCTATGACATCAATGGTTTAGGAGCAGATATTACTAACATACACATCAACAGACCTGCATATGGGCAGGATGACATAATCCCCACCCTATCTCAAAAAGTTGAAGGATAAAAACATCACAGACCAATTCAAAATAACATCTGTATATAGTGAAATGTGACAATGAAGGTCATTCAATTTCATCCTTTACAGTGGATAATTACCCATGACACAAAGGTTTAATATGTAAGTGAAATTAAGAAGGGGATGGGTGGGGTGGGGGTCATAAATGCTGTCATGCTTTTTATGGATATATCTACTGAAGAAGGTTTTGCCACATTTTAATAACTGCTGAATTGAGAGGGATTATTTTCTGGGACAAATTCAATTCAATTTTATGATTTCCAGGTATTAAACGGTTTTTCATTCTTTTCATTTTTGTGGATCTATCACTGCTTGCTTATCTCAGTTGTAAAATGTGTGCATTTTTATCAGTTTTGGAATCTGTTGCAAGCTAATCTGATGAAAATAAATAACAAGCAAATAAAATTTTGAGCTTTATAGTGGTACCAATACTTTTTTCAAAATGCTTGAGGTTCATTATATTGTGCTTACAATCACTGTATTGTTGGAATTATTTCAGCAATGCTGTGTAATATTCCAAGTAAGGGTTAAAAGGTTAGCACTTCATCATCTAAGGAGGCACCCATCAACAACACGAAGAGGACTACCTAAAGAAATATCAGAGAGTTGCAAAGCTCATGAATGAGCAATAAGGCTGATGAGATTCAGTTCTATACAGACTGGAATTACATGAAGAACTTCTATGATGCTTTGAAAACAATCTACGGGCTACAGTCATCAGGAACAACTCCAATACTAAAAGTGCTGACAGTGCCACGCTGCTCAATGTCAAATAAAAGATACTGGGCAGAACACTACAACAGCATCTTCTATCAACAGCCATCTATCAGCAAGGAGGCAAATGATTGACTGCCCCATGTGGAGATCAAAATAACACTTGCTGATCCTCCCATGCTTCCCACTCACCGATGGAGTCGAGCAGGGATGTGTATTGGTCTCAACCCTCTTCAGTTTGATGCTCTGTGCCTTGCATACTAATGCTTTCTATGACTATGATACTTTGATCAATATTAGATACTGGACTGATGCAGACCTGCCAACCCCAACAAGAGTCCTCGAGGGAGATTTTGAAAACTTTTCAGGGAAATTTCAATTACTGCAGGGGGGATTTCATCAAAGGAGAAACATGTTAAACATGTTTACAAAAAGTGAATGGTTTTCAAATAAACATATACTAATTCAATTCTAAAATGGTTTAATTTTAGATAATAAATAACAATATATAAATAACAGACTGAACAAAACTTAACTGTGAAAAGCATCAATTAACACTACTCCTTTGCATCTTTTAAGCATAGCTTTGTCAAACTGTCTCTCTGAGCAAACAATTCCTTCTTGTTTAACAACAAGAAGACTTTCTAGTGCCTCAGTTTTCATACTGCTCCTGAAGACAGTCCTATTCTTCCTCACAAAACTAAATATTCTTTCACAGGATGCATTGCTGTAAGTGATAGTGAGGATATGGCTCATTACTTTGGCAAGAAGTCCAAATTTGCTTGACTGATGCTATCTCTGATCTCACCAATCTACATCCAAGTTTGGTCCATGGCAACTGTTGAATTAGGCTCCAGCATTCCAGGAGGCAGGTCTTCAACCTGGAATAGAGAAAATTGCATCTGCAGCTGATCCAGTGAAGCTCCTGCAGGCATGATTGCTGAAAACCGCTTCATAAAGAAATCCAGTAATGCAAAGCTGATGAAGGGCCTCTTTGTCACATCTGCTACAACCGCATTTTTAAGATGAAGTTCTGAAATATTTCCATCATTAATTAGATAGTTACATGCTGTTGTAAAGGAGGCTCTTATAGAGGTAAAGAACACGTCAGCCTTTTCTTTAGGAAGTTTACATTCCTGCATGAAACTCCAAGCTGCTTGACCAATCATTATTTCTTCATCATTCTTGATGTTGTATCCAATCCAAAAGTCAACAGATTCTGTATCCTTGTTGACCATGGCAGAAGGTTTCACAAACATGGCCATAATCTGCTTGATAAGCTCTTTTATCTGAGCAGCCTGTTTGTGGATCATTGGTTCTTCTGACTGCAGCTCAAGATTCACCCTGTCAAAAAAGGGAATGATGAAGTCCAAGAAGAGGAGGTTCAACTTAAAAGTCCTGGACCTTAAATTTTCCAGAACTCTCTGCTTCCTAGGGTGGCTGGCTTCCACACTTTGTCTTGTTTTGACTTCTTTACTTGCAGACTTCTCCTCTTCGCACTCTGCCTTAAAGAAGGCTGTAAGTGGATCCCAATGTTTGAGTACCCATTTTGTCATTTTTCCATGAGACAGCCACCTAGTACTGCCATGCTTGCACACCTTAGTGATATCAACACCTGCTTCTTCTTGGCAATGTATGAATGCATGCATCCTATTGGTACTCTTTTCCATGTAGTAATAAATGTCATGAAAGAACGATTCTACATTAACAGTAAGCTCCTTGCAAGCCCATTCACAAGCCAAGTGGAGTCAATGACAAATGCAACCAGTTGCATATAACTCTGGCTGCTTTTGCAGCAAAAATCGATAGGCACCACTCTTCATTCCTATCATAACACTGGCACTGTCTGTGGTGAATGCAATGCAATTCCTCCAAGGGATGCCTTTTTCCTCAAATTTGTTGTCAATCATTTCTGCAATGTTTTCCCCTGTTCCCTTTTCTGTGCACTCCAATAATGTTAGAAGTTTCTTTCTTGTATTTCCATTTTCACTATAGCGAACAGCAAGTGGGTATAACTTGTCTCCCCTGTCACTGTTACCTTCTGTCACAATGCTAAATGGCCCACTTTTCATTGTATGAACTAAAGTTTCCATAGACGATGCTGCCAGTTCCTTAACAATACATGTTGTCTTTGTTTGTCCACACTGATAATTTTTAATGATGTCATATGCTGAATGGGATGGATGCAGGAATATAGCCTTGAAAAGGACAACTGCAAGATCAGCTGCAGATAGAGGGATATTATGTTCAACGAGAAACCCAGTAAAAAGTGCTTCAGCTTTGGTCACAGCTTCTTCAAGGGATGAATCCACAAGTTTGAAAAAATCTGACACATCCTGGGTGTTTCTCTTTGTGCAGATGTTAAGTGCCTGTGAAATAAAGTACATGAAATTTAAAATACTGACTCGGAAACAAAAGATAACAAAATATAAATTGCATTCATTCACAAAAATGAATTGCATTTAATGTTTCTTACTTTTTATTAAAACTTCAGGCACAATTAAGTATTTGTTTCTCTTCCCGATCTTACTATATACCTCAGGGAAGTAGATGTAGTTCTTAGGAAAGAGCTGATAAATCTAAATTGTTAAAGTACATTTTCGGGTTTATGGTTAAATAATAATAATAATAATAATAATAATGAAGTCTTAGTATTTTTAATATATGCAGATGTATCAATTCAATTGTCATTTATTCAACTGTACCTGATTTAACCGATCTTTCAGTGTATCCTAATTTCTCTGAAGATAACCATAATTTTAATGCTGGCACTCAAATTACAATTTGCAGCATAAAATTAAGGTCATAAAAATAAACAGTATGATTAAAAACTTACTTTTTTGACTGGAGATGTCGACAACAATCTTAGCACCCGCCAATGGCAACACTGAAACATGAATTGCACGTCTCGCAAAATGCTGTATGTTTATCACTTCCACGAGTCAGGCATGGAAATTCCAGGCTATAAGAAGCTTGGGAAAAAGTTATATATTTTTTTGACATTCCAACTTCATCCGAATCTCCCTTTCTTTTAGACATTGTAGAAGAGATCACCAAACATATGGATTCAAGTTTGCATGCTTTTCAAAGAACTTCTGCGCACTTCCAGTCTTACATGATGGGGAATTTCCAAAACATTTTCATTAAATGAAATGAATTTTTCCCAATTTTACTTTGACGAAACAATTTTTTTCCGGGAGAAAAAATAATGCGGGAGGTGCGGCTGAATTCAGGGAGTCTCCCGCAAAAAACGAGAGGGTTGTCATGTCTGCTGATGCCAAGCTCTTCAGTCTGAGGAGATTGCAGGTGAAGACAAAGTTACAGGAAAGGACTGTTCGTAATCTCCTGTTTGCTGATGACTGTTCCCTGAATGCCAAATCTGAGTCTGATATGCAACACAGTAGGAACATTTCTCCTCTGTTTGCAACAATTTGGTCTCACAATCAGTATAAAAAAGACAGAGGTGATGCACCAACCTGCACCAGAAAAGCCTTATGTAGAACCTACAGTAACAGCAAATGGCCAAACCCTCATTGTGTGTAGTCCACATCAATGAGAAAACCAGCACCAGAATTGCTAAGGCATGCATGGCCTTTGGCAAACTAAGTGTAAATGCATGGGAGCACAGAGGGATCAGTCTAAACACAAAACTTAAGGTCTACAAAGCCATTGTGTTGCCAACCGTGCTGCACGCATGCAAAATATGGTCCATGTACAGACACCATGCCTAGAAGATCGATCATTATCACATGGGCTTCCTGAAGAAACTAATTAGGATAAGATGATAGGACAGGGTCCCAGACACTGAGGTTCTCACATGAGAAAGCATTCCAAGCATCCACACTGTACTGATGAAATTACAGTTTAAATGGGCAGGCCACATCATCAGGATGTTGTAAGAGCTATTACCAAACATCTTCTATGGTGAGTTTAAGAAGGGGAAGTGATCTCAACATGGTCAGAAGAAACACTTCCAAGATTCAATCAAGTCATGCTTGAAACATTTCAACACTGACCCCTGAGTCTTGGGAAGACTGCACTAAGGATTGCTCCACCTGGTGGAGACTCATCCCTACTGGAGCTACAGAATTTGAATGGAAGAGGACTGCAGAAGCAGTGCATATGCATGAGCAGCAGAAACCTCAGAACTGCAGCATGTCCTCTACTGATCAAACAAACCCAAGCATCATCTCTTGTCACAGGTGTCACAGACAGTTCAAAGCACAAATTGGCTTGATCAACCATTCACATGCTAAACAGAACCAAACAAGTTAGTGATACCATCTTTGAACTTGAAGGACAATCAACAAGTTTACAACTGCTCTTTCTTACAATGTGGATATGGTTGTGGGTCTCATTAGAATTGGCTGAATTATCTTCTAGGATTGCTATTTCATATATTTCATTAGATTTTAGTTCTTGGCTATTGAGAATTAATTATAATGTGCTTTAACTTTATTAAATACCCTATGTTTGTATTCTATGTACTATTATGACACAGTTTTATTAGAACATATTGCACGATAGGGTGGCCTCACTTGTACAGTACATGCTGTAGTATCATGGCCTCCCTGTATTAGAACATTCTGTAGATGTGTGTGGCCTAACTTGTATAAAACATACTGCAGTATATGACAACCTAACTTGTTATGAACATACCATAGTAAAGGATAGCCTCAATAGTATAGCCTCATTAGTATAAAACATACTGCAGTATGTGCCAACCTAACTAGTGATGAACACACCACAGTAAAGGATAGCCTCATTAGTATAAAACACTGCAGTATATGACAACCTAACTTGTTAAGAACATACCACAGTAAATGATAGCCTCATTAGTATAAAACATACTGCAGTATGTGACAACCTAACTAGTGATGAACATACCACAGTAAAGAACAGCCTCATTAATATAAAACATACTGCAGTATGTGACAACCTAACTTGTTAAGAACATATCACAGTAAAGGATAGCCTCATTAATATAAAACATACTGCAGCATGTGACAACCTAACTTGTGATGAACATACCACAGTAAAGGATAGCCTCATTAGTATAAAACATACTGCAGCATAAGATGACCTAACTTGCATGCAACTGCTCATTTCTGGGGATCCCAGGAACATACTGTGAAGATGGAGTACACTGTTCTGGTAGAATAACTAGATTTGGCCAAACTTTGTCTCCTTATAGCCATGTTTTGCAGGTCTATTGTAATACTTTTAAAAATTAAATGTCTTAACAAAAGTGTAAAATTTCTTTTATGATTGTGTTTACCTCTCTCAAAGTCTTTATCTGAGCATCTGTCCTCTCTTGTTTCGCTTTCAAAGAGGTGACTAAATCATCCTTACATTTCATTCTCTCACCTGGAAATGAGAAATATAAAAAGTCAATGAAGATATCAATAACTAGATTTCTGTTTGTAAAACATGTCTGCCACCAATGCAGACATGTAGGCCAAAAAATCTAGGTGAATAAAATGAAAAATTAAGAACACCCACCCCCAAGAGAAACACTGATATAATTGCATGAAAACCTGACAGTCAACTACATATGCATACAAACATGTATACCCAATTTCATTTTGTCTATCTGATGTGGTTTTAATTTAACTGTGCAAAAAATGTATTTTTGTTAAAGATATTAACAAATGTGTTTCAAAAGA